>APFE030733102.1:29300-39748 GCA_000404065.3 Pinus taeda | reverse complement strand
CAGGGACAAACCCCACAATGTGTGGGGAAACCCTTTGACCAAATCTTCTTTTATCTTCAAAGTTCAGCAGAGAGAGAGTACATTTACAATAGAAGTCAACACTTTGACTTATCTAGATCTAAGCATAGATCATCTCCTATAACGATGAGATCAGTTGAAGACATTCTGCTTCAACTGCATCTCGTCCATTTGCTGCACCTTACTGTGTAGCACCATCAAGCTGCATCATACTATGTTGCCCATGTATCATGATGTTATGCCATCATCATGCTGCCCATACCCATGTGCATCATCATCATCATGCTGTTCTAACAGATGTCATTCCATCACTGCTATTCATTGTGATAGGGCTGCTACAGGTATGCTATTCTATCACCGTTGTTTATCATGCTGCCCATTATCATGCTGCCACCCATAACACCATGTCCATCATCTGTACACAGCAATACTGTATCCAATTACCAGCCTTAGCTGCTATGTCATCATACTACTAGCACTGCTCCAAATATGTTTGTAAGCTGCTGTTTGTGACTGTTCTGGTTAGGGCACTAGGGCAGCCCTAAACTCTTTGCACAGTCCTTGAACAGCCCTCTAACACAGTGCTGTCATCATACTTCTTTTACCACGCTGCCACAAATTCCACGCTGTCCTTTCAGGCCTTGATATATTGATAAGGCTTCTTCTTCTCTGCGGATAGTAGCCTTCCTGTTTGACTGCAACTAGGGCAGATTGTGACAGAGAATTAGGTCACCTTCTAGTCCGTGATTAGGGCCTCTTCTAGGCCTCCTTACTGCGGCTTAGGGCACCCTCTAATGCTATTTATAGAAGCCTCCCCTTTGCTGTGTGTGAGTGCCTTTTCTTGCTACATATAAAACCTCTTTGACTGCGGCCAGATCTCCTCAGACAGCGTATAGTTCTTCTCTACTAGACCAGTGTTTAGGTCTTTGCTTGCTACGCTATGGAAGCCTCCTTCACTGCGTTAAAGCCTCTCCTTCATGACAGCGTTAGGGTCTTCTTCCATGACAGCGTTAAGTGCTAGGGCATCATTTGTATATAGGCCAGCGTATTCTTTATGTGACTCTCCTTCACCAAAAACCCAAGACGTGGAGAGGAGAAGATCACATGAAGAATGTGTGCACAAATGACTTCAAATCCTCTTCTATTTATACTAAAACGAAGATGATGAATAGACACGTTGGTTGGGCTTCTAGAGCCTACATAAGTGCTGGTCGGCTTGATAATAATTACATAAACAAAATAAATCCATATCTCCATAAATACTTATCGGAATCGGATGATCTTTGGATCAATCCTACACCTCTCGACGAGAGGGATCCAATAAAAATATCAGCTGTCATAAATAAGCTGATCCACATGGAGTTTGGCCCTAGTTGCCAATTTAACAATTTCTTTTCAAGGAGTCTTCATCTTTGGGGCTTCTTGATAGGACACAAACCATCTATCACTTTCATCCATGAGTCGTCATGTCATCATTTATTTCATCAGAAAGTGATCCATCCGTCTACATCTCGCCTTGATTCATGTCATGTTGCCTTCTTCATGCCATATTTTCTTCGGAAGGATCTTACATCCTACTACATGGTCCTCTTGGAAGACATTCACAATTCTTCCCTTTGGTAGTCCTACATAATCCCATCCAGATATTTGTTCAAAATAAGAAATGAACACTTAAATCAAAACTACCTTTGTGATGGTCTTGCATCATAATGTCTTCTAGTTTGCATCAGCATCCTGCATACATTTTGACATATCTCCCAAAGATATGAATTGTCAAGGGTCTCCATCTTTTCCAGACTTCCATAAGTCTTCATATCTTTCTGGGAGATTTCCTAGTAAAATCTTCTTGGCCTTCCATATGTTGATTGCCTTTACCATGGTTGCATATCTCATGATCTCTTCCTTCCTTTCTTCACACATTTTATTCCATCCCCAAGAGCTTCCAATCAGAGTTCCTCAAAATTAGTTAACCACCTCATACTTCATATGAGGACATATTATGTTGATTTCATCTAGTGCGACCCATGCCTTCCGACATCTTTTTATAGGAGGAGATTCCTAACCTTTGATTATGCTTCCCAAGGTAGAATCGTGATCCATGTTACCTACAACCATACATTATGGCTTTATAATAATTAATACAAGCATACATACCTCATTTACCTTTAGGTCATCTAGGATTCTCTTAGTAGCTTCCTTGATTGAAAAGATCTTCAACCCCTTTACCTGCGACATCTCTTATGTCATCATACCATCATCCCATGAATTCCACAAGTTGGAGTTCCCGATAAAACACTTGCTTCCTCTCTAGATCGGTGAAACCTTTGATGAGGATTCATCAGAGAATCTCGAGGATCTTTCATATCCCTATTCATTAGATGTTTCCTTTTGACTTAATGATGATGAGACTTGTCCTAGATGACTTCTTCCTTTTCAATGAGGTTTCCAAGAGCTATAACCTTCACAATTGTTTGCCATAGATTTTGTTCCAGTTGTCCTTCATGTTTTCCCTATGGTGATATCACGAGCTCTTGCTTCTAATGTTTTTCCTCTTTCAGCTTTCTCCACTTCTTCAGTGAAGTGGATTTCTTCTCTATCTTCCTTGTTATTGCCCTTCTTGTACTTAGGACAATCTTTCCTGTAATGTTTATAGCATTGAATCTTAGCTATGAGGACAAAATTTACCAAACTTCCCTTTCCTTCCTGCAAATGTTTGAATCCTTTCATTTTAATCTTCAAAACTTTGTTGCCATCAACCTGCCTTCTTTTATCTTGCATAGAAACCAGAAGTTGATGAATGGGATAACTTTCTTTGTTCATCAGTAGGTGCATTTAGAACAATGATGATTATCTCTCCCAGATCTTGTAATAACCCTTTATCCTTCGATATCTTCAATTTGTGTAGATCAGATCTAAGTGATGTGACCTTTATCGCATCTTCAGAGAATAGTTCTACCAACTTATCATATATATCTCTTTGATGTCTCCAATACTGCTATATGAGGGGGCCTTTCATAAGAATCCATTTCCATGTATTCAAAGGATACCTTTTCATTGATATGTTCAATGACTTCACTTTCTTCAAGGACTATGTCTATCCTCCTTTTCCATGCAAGGAATTTCGATGACCCAACCAGCTTATAGATCTCCTTGCAAAAAGAAGTAATTTTACCAAATTTGATTATAGAATGAAAGATACTTCCTTGACAAGTGAAGATGAAATCTTCAACTTGATCACTTTGATGGTGGTTGAAGAAGATGTATTACTCCTTTTGGATGATCTTCTTCCAAATGAAAAGCCCTTCTTCAATAAAGGAGATTGCTCCTTTTATGATGTCAACGCCTTTAGATCTAGCTTCCTTTGTTGATGGTGATTGATGAGGATGTTTTGATGTTTCCTCGAATGATGTTCTTCAAGGATAAGGAGGGGATCCTTGCTGCAATGATAGGGAGCTTTTGAAGATGATGATAATGACTTTTTGCCTTCAAGATACTTTCACTTCTTTGGTAGTGAATGAGTGCAGATCAGAAATGCTTCTGGGGTTTCGACTTTCTCCAAGATGATGTGATCTTTGTCTTTAAAATACTTCAAGCTACCTTGCTTTGTAGATAAATTGATGGGGGTCTTTGTGGTCTTTTGATGATGACTATAGGATCCAACACTTTTGCTGGTGGAGACTTCTAGCTGCTTTGATTTGTAGATCTATTTGCCTTAAGTAGAAATAAGGCTTTGGCCTTGATTGTTTTGATTGATGATCCTTGGACTTCTTCTGAAGTAGACCTTCTTCTTTGATCTACGGTTTGATTCTTCAATGTAGATCTTTGAACTTTTGCTTTGATATCCTTCAACTTGTTTTGACGTCATTCTTGAAACTTGATCCTTGAGTGTCTCTTTGATTGCATACCCTTTTCTTGGCTTTGACACCTTAGCTCCGATACCATGTTGAGAAATCTAGGGCATTAGCATTAGGTGATTTATCTTCAATTAGTAACTGCTTGTGAATGTTTTTAACTTCATTAGATTAGGATCTTCTACTTCTTTATATTATTAGTGTTCTTGTTCATCAAACAGTAACCAATGCATGAACATAAATAGACAAGAGACACAGAATGTAGGCTATCAGCCAAGGCCAAAACCTCTCACTCTTTGAGAGGAAAACCTGCACAAATTATTATTATAGAGATTCTAATTGACGAATACCAAGACCAAGACCCTCAACTTATTAGCCACTCCAAGACTAAGACACAAGTCCTTTCTGCTCCTTTTTTCCTCTTGACTTATCTTCCTTTTCAACTGAAATCTTCTCCTCAACAAACTGTAGATGTACTAGAGATGTTACTGAAGCATGACACCAAAATGTGACTGTTGTAGCAAGAATGAAACACTATGGTCTACTACTGAATGATATTTCCTTTACATAACCGAATTGTGGTCTCTTCGTAGCATCGGTCTATAATATATATACCCTTGACCAAATATTGTTTCTCTGCTGAAGTATTGAGACCTTTTTCCTTTGAAATCTAAACTGTCATTTCTGTGCTTAGCCCTATACAGAACTTCGTTGTCCCTTCATCTCTTCCTTGCTATCCCTTTTATCATTTCCTCGCTGTCCCTTCCATCAGCACTGTCTTTGTACTAGAGATCTGAATTCATCTCTATTTAACCCATCTAAAAAACTCAGAGATATGTGATCGAAAATATGAGGTGCCTATTTATATTGGTTTGTCCGTCATATTAAGCTGACATGAACTTATGAATAGGTGTGTCTTCAAACTATGATCCGACATGAGTTTGTTACTCCATCTTCAAGTCGACATGGAAGAGTAGGACATGCGCTTGTTGTTTTAAGGGCTATTGACAATGTTATTGGCATATATACATTTGACTCATGCTCAAGAAGAGCTCTTCATACATGAGATTAATTCTTTGACTTAAATGACAAATCCTAATGCTCTCAATGGGAGCCATCTATATATAAAAACTCTTGCTCATTAAACCAATGGAGCAAGGCATTACAAAAAATAATTTTATTCTTTTCTTTTCATCATTGACAAAAGTCACAATTGCATGTCATTATGAAGACCAAACCTAGTTGCACTTTTCAACACTTCTCAAATTCCTAATTCTTCTATTGCAATATATCGCTATCATGATTCACTAAATGGAATGCATCAAGGCATCATAGAAGCATTGAAAGCAAGAGATCGGGATATCATCATAGAGAAGCACAAAAGAGGATTTGGAATTCAAGGATATAGCTCTTGGGAATCTCATTGGGAACATAAGTGGCAAGGTCATCTAGTACAAGGTTCATCATACATGTGTCAAAAGGAAGCATCTTCTGATGGGGATACTTTAGATCCCCAAGATTCCCTGATGGACTCTTCATTGAAAGGTTCGCCGATCATGAGGAAAATCAAGTGTTTCATCAATAATTCCAATCTTGTGGAATTCATTGGATGATGGCATGATGACATAAAAATTAAGAAAATAAACGGATTGAAGCTCTTTCAATCAAGGAAGTTGCTGCAGGAAGTCTGGATGATCCAAAGGAAAAATGAGGTATGTATGCTTACATTTGATATTGTGGAAGTCATGTCATATGGTTACAGGTATCATGAACCAATGCTCTATATTAAGAGCATGATAAAAAGAAGGGATATCCTCCCTCAAGGGGATGCAATAATGCATGGGTCACGCATTCACTAGATGAAATCAACATAATATGTCCTCATATGAAGTATTAGGTGGATGACTACCATTCAGGAACTCTAATTGAAAGTCCCTAGGAATGAAATGTGTGAAGAAAGGAAGGAAGAGATCATGGAATATGCAACCATGGTAAAAGCAATCAACATCCGAAAGACCAAGAAGATTTGACTAGGATATCTCCATGGAAGATATAAATACTCTGATGGAGTCTGAAAAAGAAAGAGACCCTTGAAAATATATATCTTTGGGAGATGTGTCGATATGTATGCAGGATGCTGATGCAAACTAGAATATGTCATGATAAAAGACCATCACAAAGGTAATGTTAACGTTCATTCCTTTATTTTTGAACAAATATCTAGATGGGTTTATATGGATGTCTTCCACCACTGATGCACATGTAGTAGGATGAACGATCCTTAAGTAAACATGGCATGAAGAAAGCATCATGGCATGAAAGAAGGCCAGATATGGATTGATGGATCACTTTCCGATGATGACATGGTTGACTCATGAATGAAAGTGATGGATGGTTGATGCCCTATGTAGAAATCCCAAACATGAAGACTCCTAGATAACAAAAAGAAGTTCATGACATCGTGAAGAGGAGTTATTCAAGCAGTTGGTTGTCCCATCATCTCCACTTGAGGAGCTATTGTAGGTCCCTAATTAAGAGGGAGCGCAGAAACAAGTTTCATACTTGGAAGAATCTTGGAAATTCCTAAGCCAAGAGGGAGCTTAGGTACATTCCTTCCATAGGAATGAGTACATTCCTTTATTGGAATAAATATGTCCTCCCTAATTAAGATGGGAGAGATAGACACATCATTCTTGTCTTCACTTGGGAAAAAATAATGGAGGATTGGGTAAACATTTGGCATTCAACGCTCTTTGAGGATGTGATAGGGCATCCAAGATAAGAGTAGTCGTACAAGACTGATATTCGTTGAGGATTGGGAATCCAAGATAAGAATAGTCCTAGTGGAACACACCTTGAGAACCCAGGTGGGGTATATTCCAAGAGAGACAATGATGAGGGTGTCTATACATCATTGGTATCGTCGGCATTGTGCTCAGATCTCGTAGAGAGATAGATCTGTTAGTCAAGGCCTTGCTATGTGACAATGTTGGTTGATATCAGTGTTGCGGGGTAGCCCCCCCCCCCCCGCTCCCATCCCCCGATCCGCTTCGAACGGGAGCGCGTTCCCGAAAATTTTTTTACGCTCCCTGCCAAAACAGGGAGCGACCTTGGGAGCATTGCTCCCGTCACTCCGGGAGCGAAAAAATAAAGCCCGGGAGCAATTAGGGAGCGATCGCCCCCGATCACTCCTGGACTTTATTTTTCGCTTTCGGAGTGACGCACGTTGCAGCCGGGAGCGAATCCAGTGCAAAAAAAACATGCGCGCTAAAAAAACTAATTTTTTTAAAGAATTTTTTTGCTATATAAAGGGAAGGAGGGCTTTTTGTAAGTCATTGTGACTTGAGAGAGCTTGGAGCCAAGGAGAGCTAAGGAGCAAGGAGCTTGTGCCAAGGAACGAGGAGCAAGGAGCGAGGAGCGAGGCTGCGAGCGCTGAGGAGAAAGGAGCAAGGAGTCTTGGATTTGAGGTAGGTTAGTAATTTACTCCTAATTTCTAGAATCTAAATAAATAAATACATTTTTCTCATTCCCATTCCCATTCCAATTCCCATTCCATTTTATTAAATTTTGCAGGTTCAAAACTACAAATTTCAAGCATCATGGTAATATTTCTTGGCATTTTCTTCTTCATGGTTCCTTTTCTAGTTATTATGGTGCTGGAGAGTAGGAAAAAGAGGGTTCAAAATGAAGAAGGGGGACAAAGTGGATTTGATGAAAACCCCGGTGAGGAGGAGCTGGAGGAGGGTGAACATGATTCAACAGCTGAAAAAACTAAACAAGACCAAACCCCATTGTGGAAATATGTTAACAGGCCTGAAGCAGGGAAAGGGGGTGGAACCATTAAATTTCATTGCCCCCATTGCAACAATAATTACACAGGTTCATACACCCGTGCCAGAAAACACCTCTGCGGGAAAAGGCCATGGTATGGAGATAAACAAATAGGAATCAAAACTTGTGCAGGTGTGTCAGCAACAGATAGAGCCAAATACATAAGGGAAGAGGAGGAAGCCTAATACAAATCTAAAAAATCAAGGGGTTTCTTTGAACCAAGCTCACAATCACAAGCACAAGAACTCCTTCAACATCCTCTCAAAGCAGTGGATATGGAGGCATAGGATCACCAACTTTAAGGCATAGAACCATATCAGATTTCCTTGATGAAGGGTGTAGGAATGATGTGGATTCAAAAGTTTACAGGTTTCTCTATGCATGTGGGATACCATTCAATGTTCTTCGCTCACTTTATTGGCACGAAATGGTTTCTGCCATAAATGATGCCCTTAAAGGATACTAGAGCCCTGGGTATGACAAGACAAGAACCATTGGACTTGATCATGAAAAAGCAAAAATATCACATTCTTTGAATAGAATGACAAGTTCTTGGACTGATCATGGGGTGTCCATTGTATCTGATGGATAGACAAATGTAAAAGGCAAGCCATTGATAAGTGTTCATGTTGTGTCTGTTGGTGGTGCCATCTTTCTAAATGCATATGATTACTCAGACAAGTTCAAGATCAGCATCAACATTGCAGAATCATTACTTGAAACAATTGACCGTATTGGGCCATACAATGTCATCCAAGTCATCACTAATAATGCTTCTAATTGTAAGTCAGCGGGAGCAATTATTGAGGATAAATACCCCAACATATTTTGGTTTGGGTGTTTGGTTCACACATTGAACCTTTTGATGCATGGATGTTGTTAAGAACAAAAATGACAATACAAATGGATTGGTGATTTGTACAAGAAAGGCAAACAAATGATAAAATTTATTACAAATCATAGCAATACCCATGGCCTTTTCCGCAGTCACTCAAGATTGGAGTTGAAGATTGCGAGGACTAGATTTGGTAGCTATTACCTCACCTTCAAGCACCTTTTGAAGGTAAGAGAGTCATTGGCTAGCATGGTATCAAGTCCACACTGGTAGATATTAAAGGAAAGAGCTACAAATGCAGCGGACAAGCGAGGTTTTGAACTGGTGGAGGAGGCCGCTCTTGATGGTATGTTTTGGGCAAGTGTGAGGCAAGTATTGGATTTCACCAAGCCCATTTATCACATGATTCGGTTTGCAGATACAGATAAACCAGTGATTGGCGAGGTGTATGAGTAGATGGATACCATGTTGGGGCAAATAAAAGATATTGTTCATTACAATGATCCCGACTTGTACAAACTGATTCACGATTGTGTGTGTGTACGGTGGAATAAACTTAATCTTCCACTAAATTGCTTGGCGTATATCCTTACGCCAAAATACTACTCTACATCTTGGTTGAGCCAACCTGCACTAGGGGGTGGGGTTAGGACCAAACCCCATTTAGATGAAGAGGTATCTAGAGGATATTTGGATGCATTAGAAAAGTTGATACCTGACCGGGAGGAATGTGCTAGTATGCACCTTGAAATAGGCAGATACTTCAGTGGCACTGGTTTGTTTGGTACCTTCCATGCAATGGAAGACAGAGACAGATTTGATGCTCTCACATGGTGGGAAGCATATGGCGGCCATGGACATTTGCCAAAATTGGCAAAAAAAATTCTATCACAAGTTGTAAATACTTTTTTTGCAGAGAGGTGTTGGAGCACCTACAACTTCATATATAATGTGAAAAGAAACAGACTCAATGAAAACCGCGCAGAAAGCTTGGTTTATGTGCACTACAACTTGAGGTTGTTGAGTCATTATTGTGATAGGGCTTATGAGGATCCAACATATAAAATTTGGGACAACTACACAAAGGATGACAATTTGGAGGATGGCACTATACATCTTGAAGAACTGGAAAAAGAACTTATAAGGGAGGAAGATGAAGCAACAACCATGCCACCTCCACCATCGAGTAGCAGTGCTCGAGTTCCGAGTCTTGTTCCTTTGCTGTTGCCACCTCCATCTACACCCTCACATGGAGGGCATGTGCCTTCTAGTTCTGGTTGTCGGTCTGTGCGGGGGACTCCTAGAAGACCACCATGACCTGCTCATACAGTAGACTCTCGTGGCAAGGACCACATGCAGTAGTAGATAATAGATTTATAGTTTACTTGTCTTTTCTAGTTTCTATTAGTTTTCATAACTGTTGAGTCTTGAGTCCTTGACTCTTAACTCTTGACTCTTTCATATCATGATGATATTTTTTGTAAACAATATATGGCTGTGACAATGAAAGTTTTAAGTTTGAAGTTGGCAATTATAACTCATTGGTAATGATTCTGAATTATGAAGATGATGCTTCGTGAAAGACTAAAGTTTTTTCATTTCATTTCATAATTCATTTTATAACATTTCATTTCATGTTAACAGTTAGAAACTTAGATAGTATTTCTTGTAATGGTTAAACTTAGCTTACAAGTACAACTTTGGTGATCAATGATGATAAATGTTATATATTGAATTTTCAATTTTGAAAGCTTGAAGTTGAAACTTTAAGATTGATGAATCATGATTCACGAGACTCAATATGTTGTAATATGTATGTTACTAACTTGTGGACGTGGTTGATGAAGATTATAACTTCTAGATGATTGATGTGATATGGTTCAATGATCAATCTATGTTTTTTTATGTTTTTT
>APFE030733102.1:3346-29068 GCA_000404065.3 Pinus taeda | reverse complement strand
TTTTAAAAAATTGCTCCGGGATTTGCTCCCAAACCGGGAGCTTCTGAAAATGTCACTCCCGCTCCCCGCTTTTGCTCCGGCTCCCAAGTAACACTGGTTAATATGATGCTATACAGATGGGTTACCAATCTGATTCTTCTTATGAGAAATTCTTCAGATTGAGAATGACCAAGTACCATTATGAATACCTCCCTAGTAAAGAGGGAGTGTTGAAAAGTAACTAGGTTAGGTCTTCATAATGACATGTGATTGTGATTTATGTAATTGATGAAAATAAAGAAAAATAAAATTACTATTATGCTTGTCTCATGGGTTTCATGAGAAAGGAATTTTATTTTAGTAATGGCTCCCATTATGAGCCTTTAGGATTAAGTCATCTAGTCATAAAAGTCAAATTGAGTCTATGTCATGTATGAAGGACCCTTCTTGGGCACATTATATTTGTATATGAATCAATGAATATGTCAAGCAACCTTCCAAGACCAAGCACAAGCATTAACTTGAAGTTGGCTTCAAAGTGGAATTAATTCTCCTCCAATAGTCGCGTCAACTCACCTACATGACAGGTCGGTTAATTACCTTGGGCAACAACTATAAATAGGAGTGCTCGACATCATTTCAGGTGTATATTTTCGGTCATCACAATCTGAAGTGCGAGGTATAGGTCTGAAGTAAAAGCAATGCGAAGGGAGCTTAAAGACCAAAAAGTAGAGAAGAGGAAATTGCAAAGTATTCCAACATTGTTTGGGACTGTTTTGGGCTAAAGGTATCTCCACTAGTGCGAAGTTGCAGACCTGTAAATTGCAGCAAGGAGGCCGAGAAAGTTACAACAATAAAAAAGGTTGTTGATCTAAAGACGATTTGAGGTTGTCATTGATATCAACCCAAGCAACACCAAGGATGACCCTGAACTTCCATGGCACATTGGGCATCATCATTCATGGTTTCTCGTCTCATAACCATTATAGAAATACTCTAATCAAAAATATCTTTCTATCGGTATATAACTCTCCTCGTAATTCCTCACGGTTTGTAAGTTATTCAAGATTGAAGTTAGTAACCCCAATTAGTGGGCTAAAACCCCATTGGGTCATGGCATGGAATTTATCATTGATTTTGGTCAATGAATAGTCAATAATTAATAATTTTTTAAGCTCCTAAAATCCGTCCAAAATTCTCGATAGAAGCCCCTCTCAACTCTATAAAAGGAAATCTCACATATCCTCCAAATGTAGTGATTGTGGAATTTTTGCTATAATGTTATTTCTGCGAAGTCTTAGATGCAGAAATTGAAACCCATTTGAGAAGAAATCCTAATGAACGTCGTGACTGAATTTCAGATATTGGTTCGCTATATTTTTGGATATATGGTCTGTGGAAGTTAAGGTTTTTGCAGGATCCCGAATTTCATCTCAAAGAGGTGACCTTGGGAAAATCGTCATAACTCTCTCTCTGAGAAGCGGATTGGAATTCTGTAAAAAGTGGCAGATAGCGCACAGACTGTAGTTTTCTGTGTATCAATTTCAGAGCCGAAAGAGGAAACCGTGACACATGGCATGCCGTACAAGTGGGCTCTATTGAACTAGTCTATAATTAGGTCATTGTGAAAGATTGGGCATAACTTTGCCTTGAAGAATCCAAATTGGGTCAGACCTGTGGCATTGGAAAGAAGACTCAGAGAGCTACTACAAGGCCGAAGATCACACATTGGGGATCTGAAATCACAGAGATACATTAGATTCAATATCATGCTCCTAGAAGGCAAGAAAAGAACTAGATCAAGTGTTGTCAAAGGGTGCAAAGGACTAGACTTTCTAGGGCAGCAAAGAGCAAGGTGCAGCAAAATGATGCAGCAGAGGTAAGCTCTAGGTAAGTATCTTCTGTATATGCATGTTCATCTCTTAATTGCATTAGGTTCTTTGTATTCTAATTTGTTGTTTTTGTTTAGCACTGACATATGCTCTGCAGGATGAGGTAAGTTTTGCTATTATCATGTCATGGGTATTTCCTTGAAGACTTTTTGCAGGTATTATATATTCATCAAGAGAAGACTCAATGCATAATCTAATGTTCTAAATAGTGAGAAAGGGTAGCATGACAAGAGCAGCAATCGAAGTGCAGAATAGCAGTAAGAAGTTCACCACATGAAGTCTTCAAGTGGGCAGCACTGCATATAGTCATTGTAAAAGTATCATTGTATAGAGTCATTTTAAAAGCATCATTGTAAAAGTTGTACAAGTGTCTATCTGCCAAGAGTTGAAGAGGCAATGTTGGGAGGTCTAGGATCATCATTAGGTGGTTGTGTCATATTTGTGTTTATGGTCTAGTGTCTCTTCTTCTTCTACATCATTTTATATCATTGTAAAGTGGACCATTTTCCCTGGGACAGGAGTCCATTCTTCTTTTATTCTTCTATAGGGTGGTAGGTTGGTGCTAGGCTAGTGCATGAAGTCACCAACAGGTTCAAGCCTGTGAAAACTTCAGGGTGGTAGGGTGGTTCTAGGGTGTGTTGTAGCTCATTGGGTGTTGGGGCAGCCGTTCATTTGACTACTGAAGAATCTCGAGCATTGGAGCATCCATCCAGTGGGAGATGGAGAAGAATACTTTTCTAGATTCTAGGAAGTTGGAGCTTTTTTTTCAATTGGAGTTGAAGATTAAAGAATTATTAGAAAAGCATTCAGGTGGTTTTTGTCCCGGAGGGGGTTTCCACCTCAAAAACTGTGTGCATTTGTGTTCCTTTTGTTCACTGCTATCATTGTACAAACACTGATAATAATTGAAGATTAATTAATGCTCTGAAAGTAATATTACTAATTGAAAGGAATATTGATTCACCCCCACCCTCTTAGTATTTCCAACAATTGGTATCAGAGCTTGGTTCCTTCAATAGCAGTTTAACAACTGGAAGGAGATCATGGAGCATACCAAGAATGGTGTACCTTTGTTTAATGAAAATAATTATGCACTCTGGAAAGGAAGAATGGAGGTATATCTCTTGGTGCAAGGTTACGAAGTATGGGACACTGTTCAAAATGGCATTACACCAACCGCGGATGAACAAGGTAAGAAGAATTTGGTAAATGATGCAAAAACAAAGAATATTATTATTAGTGGACTTATTGAATCTGCTTATCATAAGGTGTTGGGTTGTAAAACTGCCAAAAATGTATGGGACAAGATTGAGAATATATATGCAGGTGACTTAAATGTCAAATATAGCTCATCATCCGATGAAGACAGTGACAATGAAAAAGAAGCCAATGAGAGAGTACTTTTTATGGGCCAAGCACAATAAACAAGTGGTACCAAACAACGAAGAAGAAGGGTTGACCATAGAAGAATTTTCTAAGGAGGCAATCAAGCTTATAAAAGAGCTCAAGGCTAAGAAGATCCATTCAAATACTCTTGAAGAACAAGTTCAAGGTCTCAAAATTGAAGTTGAAGAACACAAATGTATTGAAGAGTCACTTCAAAAGAAGTTGAATAAAGCAACCAAGAAAGGGAAGCATTAGAAGCCGAAGTAGTCTCATTGCGTAAGGAAGTGAAGAAGGGAAACACAGTCCAAAACTATGCCAACAACTCAAGGTCGTTGGAAGAAATCAATAATACAGCGACACGAGACCTCAAGAGAGAATTCCAATAGAAGCAACAAGAACTTGACACAACATTTGCAGAGATTAGCAGGATCACACAACAGATGCAAGAAGCAAAAATTGAAAGGAAGGAATCTGATCAAAGGTACGTATCTGTTGTTGACCAAAAGAAAAAGGAATTAGAAACATCTTCAATAGAAATAAGCAGGCTCAGGATTGAAAATGAGAAGCAAAAGGAACAGATACAAGTTTCCAACAAAGAAGTAGAGAAGACCACTCTTCACAAGCTACAGGTTGAGGACGCAGAAAAAAGAAGGCAGATCTTGGAAAGATGGTTTCAAGAAGATCTTGCTCAAAAGCAAGAAGAACTTGATGAAACCCGTGATGAGATCAACAAACTCAAGGGATCGCAAAAAGAACACTTACAAGATAAGATAGATAAAGAAGCAAAAATGAAGGCAATTAAAGATGGTAAAGCTCCAGTTGATGAAGGTACAAGCTCCACATCTTCACATGATGATTCTAAGAAGGAAGTTGATCAAAGTGTGATCCGGATTTAAACAGGAACGCAACAAATTACAGAGATAACCGTAAACACAGATATGCAGCGGAAATAATACTTCATTTCATTAATTGAAAACACTGAAATATGCTTACAAACAGTAATGGAAATAAACTAGCTAGGGCGATGGTAGCTTATCTTTGAGAAGAGATGTGGTGGCTACATGCCTCTGGACTATCTTACAATGAAGCTCTAAGGCCTATTTATTGTTGAGAAACAATGGAAAACCCTTAACATTCCAAAATCTAACCCTAGAAGATAACGCCAAACTGTGGGCCCCGTTTGGGTAAATTGGTACATCAACTTCTCAGGGTCGTAACTTTGGCATACGATCTCTGTTTGACGCGTACAATAGCTCGTTAGAAAGATCTATCTGAGCACTACCACTTTGGGAAGGGAAACATTGGTCCACCGACCCATGTTGCCCCCAGTTTTCCCAAAAAGCGTCGTTTAGGGCCTCAAAATGGCTCCGGAAGTTCAAGACTCGAAAAACTGCTAAAAATAGTAAACTGTGCTACAATTTAGGAAACTAAAAAAACTGAAAGAGACAGTTGTGGGCGTCCAAATGGGATAGGTGGGCGGCCACCAACATCCACCTGGATCATTCCTCCCCCCTTAGTAAGCAATGGTCCCCATTGTGTTGAGTTCCTTCCTGAGATGAGGAAGCTTCCACTGAGTTGGGTCTCTAATGAGCTGTTCTGCAATCTCTGATGTGTCCAGAAATGGTGGGAAGCATGGTCGACGATGGTCCACATTGAACACTTGGTGAAAGTGAAGGAATGGAGGAATGTTGTGCTTCAAAGCATTGTTGCCCATAGCCTTAATACTGGTGTAAGGACCATGTTGGAGTGGTCTGAGTTTCTGATGGGTTTTGGTAAGGCGTTCTCTCTGCAGATGTAACCAAACTTTGTCGCCCACCTGAAGCTTGTATGGTACCCCTGTGGGTGAGGAGAAGTTGTTCCTGTGTTCTGTCATGACCATATCCCTTTGCTGCTGCTGCTGCATGGAGGAACCCTTCGCGGGGATCATGGATGTGGTGACAATCTTCACCTTACTTTGGGAGTGAACCAGACAGATGAATTTCCTGGTCTGGGAGATGAGCTTGCAGCCTTTCTTAGCAGTGATCAAAGATGTGGCAGTAGGTGGGGCTACCTTTGGTATCTTGTATAATGAATTATTCAAAGAAATAATGACAGCACGAGGCCTTGACTCATATACAGCATGTCGCCTCCACAAGTATGGCTGGCCTAATAGTACGTCATAAACATCCAGAGTTGTAACATCACACAATACCTCGTCTGTGAAGGGCTTGATGCTATAGGGAAGGCGGCACTGCTGGCGAACTTTGAGATCTCGTCCTTCATGAAGCCACCCGATACTGTACGACTATGGGTGTGGTGTAGTCGGTAGACCCAACCACTTCATGACCTCTGCTGAAATGAGGTTCTTTTCGCTGCCACTGTCGACAATGAATTGCAGCGGCGAACCCTTCACCCACATTTGTGAGTGGAAAAGACACTCCCCTTCCTCTGGATTTTCGGGCTCATTTTTCTGGATCTTGGCGGTGGCAACAGTGGCACTGGGATCCGCATCAATGATCTGCTTCCCTTTACCATTCCCCTTGTCGGGTTCTGGCTCAGGGTCAGAACATGCACCTGATTCGGAAGCCTTCAACTCGGCCACCAATGACAGCTTGGTTCGACACTCACTTGTGTTATGAGTGGGACTCTTGTGGAATTCACACCACTTTCCTGTGTCCTTCTTCAGCTTCGTGGTGTTGTTCTTTTCTTGCGGCTTCGACGGGTTGTCTTGGGTCACCCCGCCTTGGATTTGTCCTTTGGGCTTCGGATTTGTAAATCCAAAGTCTCACTTCTTCTGTTTGAACTTTTTCTCGATTTAGACAGCATATCAGTATGCCGTGCCGAGCGAGGAGATGTTCAGGAACTCCATATCTTCCTGGATGTATCTATGTAGGCAGCCACGGTATTTGAGTACCAGATGCAGCTCAGAATCTTTGATACCCAACTGTGTGCGAAGGGTATGAAAAATGTTTGTGAACTTAGATACATCTTGGTCTCGTCCCTGCCGTAGCGTGGTCCATCTGATGTATTTGTCCTCATAGCTTTTGACAGGGTAGTACTGCTCCTTGATGGCATTCCAAAAGTCATTCCAAGTGGGTGCGGCTGAAAATAGTGAGCCTGTACTTTCATCCTTCTGCTCGCAGTAGGTTTCCCACCAGTCCTTGACGTGGGGGGCTGCTTTGAGAAGAGCGAAAACAATCTTTTCCCGACTTGAAAATTCATGAACAGAGAAATACCCATCTAGCAGATTTAACCATTTATCTACGACATCTGTATCTATCTGACCCTCGAATATGGGGATTTCAAAATTAACTTGTACCTTAAAGGGCGTGGCGTTTCCAGAGTAGCTGTTGCCGATGCATCGCTTCTGGGTAGCCGCTGAAGGATTTGGGCAAAGCTATCCATCATCGCGTTCCTTTGCCGCTTGAGAGCTTATTTGAGTAAGATTTTGATAAGATCTCCTGCCCCCTCGTCTTTCTTCTCATCCGCTATGGGAGGCCGTCAGGATTTGTGAGGCTGGTCTTGCAAAGGTTCGACCAGTTCAAGCCCTAACTCCTTATATCCCGACCTCGTTGGGGACATGCAAAGAAAAACAGAGAAAAAGTAGACCAATCTAATACCACTGATCCGGATTTAAACAGGAATGCAACAAATTACAGAGATAACCATAAACACAGATATGCAGCGGAAATAATACTTCATTTCATTAATTGAAAATACTGAAATATGCTTACAAACAGTAATGGAAATAAACCAGCTAGGGCGATGGTAGCTTATCTCTGAGAAGAGATGTGGTGGCTACATGCCTCTAGACTATCTTACAATGAGGCTCGAAGGCCTATTTATTGTTGAGAAACAATGGAAAACCCTTAACATTCCAAAACCTAACCCTAGAAGATGAAACGCCAAACTGTGGGCCCCATTTGGGTAAATTGGTACATCAACTTCTCAGGGTCGTAACTTTGGCATACGATCTCCCTTTGACGCGTACAATAGCTCGTTAAAAAGATCTATCCAAGCACTACCACTTTGGGAAGGGCAACATCGGTCCACCGACCCATGTTGCCCCCAGTTTTCCCAAAAAGCGTCGTTTAGGGCCTCAAAACGGCTCCGGAAGTTCAGGACCCGAAAAACTGCTAAAAATAGTAAACTGTGCTACAATTTAGGAAACTGAAAAAACTGAAAGAGACAGTTGTGAGAGTCCAAATGGGATAGGTGGGTGGCCACCAACATCCACCTGGATCAAAGTGAAAAGCCAAAGAAGAATGTTGCAACTCCAAAGAACAAGACCAAAGCAATCAAGAACAAAGGACCACAACAAACTACAACACCGCCTCCAAAGAAGAAGGAAAAATCTTCTAGGTATGTTCATTTGTTTAATGGTTATTTCTTTTTATGTGCTAACTATGGACATATGGCTAGGGATTGTGAAGTTTTTGACAGCTACAATCATTATCTGCAAAACCCTAGAGGCAAGTTTGCAGGATCATGAGACAGGTTCCACGATGATTTTGTCAAAAGAGAATACGTGCTAGATGGGCCAAATATTGAATGTTTCAAATGCCATAACTATTGCCATTGCGCTCGCGGTTGTAGATATTAGATGAAATCGCCTATGGACAACATTGAATGCTTCAAGTGTCATAACTATGGTCACATGGCTTGAGATTGCAGGAATAAGAAGGTCTAGAAAAGGAAACAGGTACCGGAAGACAAAGTAGATAACAAGGTTTCAACAGTTATGCTTTCAGGATTTGTAAAAGCAAAAGATGAGGAATTAGCAGTTGCTTCAGATAATGACTCAAGTCAAGATGGCCTGTTAGGTGACTCAGTATTTTGAACAGTCTAGCTTGTTGACTCCTTAATGTTTGTATAGGAGGATTCTATGTAGCAGTATATGGCACAAGTCTACGATTGACAGGAAGGTAGTTTTAACAAGATGGTAGTTTCATTAAAGGTCTAAGGGGAGCAAAATAGTGGAAGGATTACAAGTTACAAGGAACAAGGAAAGATTAGTCTGCAAAGGATATGCACAGGTTGAAGGAATCAATTTTGAAGAAACGTTTTCACCAGTTGCCAGAATGGAAGCCATCCGGATGTTTCTTGCTTATGCATGTTCAATCAAAATAAAAGTCTACCAAATGGAAGTTAATTCAACATTTCTGAATGGCGAATTAGAAGAAGAAGTTTACATTGAACGACCTGAAGGTTTTCTACTATCAGAAAAAGGCTTTGTATGGTCTCAAGCAGGCTCCTAGAGCATGGTATGCTCGTCTTGAAGGATATATACGTCAACAAGGGTTGAAGAAAGGTACTACTGAGAGCAATCTTTACGTACAAATAGATAAGATAATTTAACAATCGTTGAGGTATATGTGGATGATATAATCTTTGGTAGCAATGATGATCGACTAAGTAAGAACTTTGCCACAAAGATGTAAAGTGAGTTCGAGATGTCTTTACTTGGTGAGTTGACATACTTCTTAGGGCTTCAAATATCTCAGCAAGAGAAAGGAATATTTATATGTCAAGCCAAGTACATCAAGGAAATGCTCAAGAAATTCAAAATGAAAGATTGCAAACCCATCCTTACTCCGATGGTAACAGGTTGCAAATTGAGCATAGACGACTCATCTAAGGATGTGGATCATAGGTTGTACAGATCTATGATTGGTAGTCTTCTATATGTAACAGCCTCCCGACCAGATGTTATGCAAGCAGTTGGAAAAGTAGCAAGATTCCAAACAACACCAAAAGAATCACATATTATTGTTGTCAAAAGAATTCTTCGATATTTAAAGGGCACAACAGAATATGGCTTGTGGTATCCCAAGGGCAACAATCTCATTATTCAAGCCTTTACAGATGCAAATTGGGCAGGAAGCCTTGATGATTGTAAGAGTACTAGTGGAGCAACATTCTATCTAGGTGGTTGTCTCGTATCATGGTTGAGAAAAAAACAAACCTCAATCTCGTTATATACAACATAAGAAGAATACATTGCAGTGACAACTTCTTGTACTAAAGTCCTTTGGATGAAACAAACTTTGGAAGATCTTCAAGTACAATTTAGTGAGCCTATTCCCATCTTTTGTGATAACACCAGTGCCATCAACATCTCCAAGAATCCTGTCATGCATTCAAAAACAAAACACATTCCAATCAAATATCATTTTGTTAGAGAACAAGTCACTGAAAATAATATCAAACTTGAATATGTTGGTACAAAAGAACAAATTGTTGATATCTTCACTAAACCTTTACCTCATGAAGCATTTGAATATCTTCACCAGAAGCTTGGGATTCTCCCAAGTTCTCATTAGATTTTCCTTATTCAGAAAATAAAGGGGGAGTGGAAGTGTGTACAAGTCTGCAGGATGGTTGTGTGTCAGAGGGAGTTACCCTTTGCCATTTATGTCAAAGGGGGAGAGAAGGAAGTAGGAAGAGGTGCCCTGATCGCATGGGGAGTACTTGTGTTGCCATCAATGCCAAAGGGGGAGATTGTTGATCTAAAGATGATTTGAGGTTGTCATTGATGTCAACCCAAGCAGCACCAAGGATGACACTAAACTTCCATGGCACATTGGGCATCATCATTCATGGTTTCTCGTCTCATAACCATTATAGGAATGCTCTACTCAAAAATATCTTTCTATCAGTATTTAGCTCTCCTCATAATTCCTCACGGTTTGTAAATTATTCAAGATTGAAGTTAGTAACCCCAATTAGTGGGCTAAAACCCCATGGGTTTGTGGCATGGCATTTATCATTGATTTTGGTCATTGAATAGCTAATAATTAATAATTTTTTAAGCTCCTAAAATCCCTCCAACATTCTCTATAGAAGCCTCTCTCAACTCTATAAAAAGAAATCTCATATATTCTCCAAATGTAGTGATCGTGGCATTCTCGCTATAACGTTATTTATGCAAAGTATGAGATGCTAAAATTAAAACCCATTTGAGCTGAAATCCTGATGAACATCGTGACCGAATTTCAGATATTGGTTCGCTATATTTTTGGAGATATGATTTGTGGAAGTTAGGGTTTTTGCAGGCTCTCGAATTTCATCTCAAAGAGGTGACCTTGGGAAAATCGTCATAACTCTCTCTCTGAGAAGCGGATTGGAATTATGTAAAAGGTGGCGGATAGTGCACGGACTGTAGTTTTCTGTATATCAATTTCAGAGCCGAAGGAGGAAACAGTGACATGTGGCATGCCGTACAAGTGTGCTCTAGTGAACTAGTTCATAATTAGGTCATTGTGAGAGATTGGGCATAACTTTGCCTTGAAGAATCCAAATCGGGTCAGACCTATGGCATTGGAAAGAAGACTCATAGGGCTAATATAGGACTGAAGATAACATATTGGGGATCTGAAATCACATATATACATCAGATTCAATATCGTGCTCCTAGAAGGCAAGAAAAAAAACTAGATCAAGTGTTGTCAAGGGGTGCAAAGGACTAGACTTTCTAGGGTAGCAAAGAGCAAGGTGCAGCAAAATGATGCAGCAGAGGTAAGATCCAGGTATGTATATTCTATATATGCATGTTCATCTCTTAATTGCATTAGGTTCTTTGTATTCTAATTTGTTGTTTTTGTTTAGCATTGACATATGCTCTGCAGGATGAGGTAAGTTTTGCTATTATCATGTCATGGGTATTTCCTTAAAGACTTTTTGCAGGTATTATATATTCATCAAGAGAAGACTCAATGCATAATCTAATGTTCTGAAGAGTGAGAAATGGTAGCATGACAAGGGCAGCAATCAAGGTGCAGAACAACAAGAAGAAGTTCACCACATGAAGTCTTCAAGTGGGCAGCACTGTATACAGTCATTGTAAAAGTATCATTGTATAGAGTCATTTTAAAAGCATCATTGTAAAAGTTGTACAAGTGTCTATTTGCCAAGAGTTGAAGAGGCAACGTTGGGAGGTCTAGGATCATCATTAGGTGGTTGTGTCATAGTTGGGGTTATGGTCTAGTGTGTCTTCTTCTTTCTCACATCATTCTATATCATTGTAAAGTGGACCATTTTCCCTGGTACGGGAGTCCATTCTTCTTTTATTCTTCTATAAGGTGGTAGGGTGGTGCTAGGGTGAGTTGTAGCTCATTGGGTGTTGGGGCATCCATTCATTTGACTACTAAAGAATCTCGAGCATTGGAGCGTCCATCCAGTGGGAGCTAGAGAAGAATGCTTTTCTAGATTCTAGGAAGCTGGAGCTTTTTTTCAATTGGAGTTGAAGATTAAAGAATTATTAGAAAAGAATTCAGGTGGTTTTTGTCCCGGAGGGGATTTCCACCTTAAAAACTGTGTGCATTTGTGTTCCTTTTGTTCACTGCTATCATTGTACAAACACTGATAATAATTAAAGATTAACTATTGCTTTGAAATATTAATAATAATACTAATTGAAAGGAATACTGATTCACCCCCCCTTTTGAGTATTTCCAACAAAGGTAACTAAATTGGGTGAAGGACTAGTCAAGAGGAAGTCGAATTAAAGGGAAGAGGTCTCCTACTAAAGAGAAGCTAGTTAAGGGCTAAAGTTGGTCATCGATACAAACTAGGGTTTTTGATTTAGAACAAGAAGTTGCAGATTTAAATCAAGGGGTTGAAATTTTGAAGGAAAGCAAAGAAGAAGGAGAAGCAAAGGGTTTGACTATCGTTGACTCAAGGAAAACGAAGAAGGCTTGGTGTCTTGGTTTTGGAGTGGCATCTAGGTCAAGGGTCTTGGTCTTGGTACTCGTCAATTGAAGTCTCTATAAGAAGAAGACTTTATGCAGGTTTTCCTCTCGAGTGGGAGAGGTTTTGGCCCTGGCGAATAGCCTACATTCTATGTCTCTTGTCTCTTTATTGTTTATGCATTGGTAACTATTTGATGAAAGAAGAACATAATAATAATCTAAAGAGAAGAATCTAACCTGAGAAATAAAAAGCATCCACAAGCAGTTATCTCTCAAAGAAATCACCTTATACTTGATGCCCTAGATCTCTCAACATCTTCTCTAAGGTAAATACTAACTTCTTTGTCTCCTTAGGGTGAAGCCCTCACCTTAGAACAACCTTGAATTTCTATAAGAATAGTAGTTCTCAAGACAAAGAGAGAGGAACCAATGAAGGATTAACAAGCAAGAGAGAGAGAGAGAGAAAGAGAGAGAGAGAGAGAGAGACTAGGCTGCTACTCCCCTCACATCTCTAATACAAGATGATGAACGAATAACGAGTGAAAGCAGTTTCTCATTCCTCTCTTTATATGAGAGATAAGGGAGCTAGAGAACATAAAGTAGGCCTAAACCCTTACAAGAAACCCACTCTACACAAGTTTTCTTACACATGTGAAGAACTACACTCCAAAAGGGCACATGTCAAGCTCCAAGGTGATGCAATCAACAAGCAAGGATCCATGGCATGAAGGCTCCATGAGATGTGCCAATTCTCCTCCTCCACAAGCCTTGGAGGCTCCAACACACCTCCAAAACAATGTGATACTCCATTCCAACATACCTACTATTAGGAGAAGGATGTCAAGAGCAAAGGCCCAAGTTTATGCTGAGTAACGTCCAACACTCACAGTTTTGTGTGGACCAATATCATAGTGGATAAAGTAGGTCGTGTTGCATCCTTTGGGCTTGTAATCTTGAACCTACACTGCTAGTTTCATCTCATCTTTATGACTGATATTTTGGGAAGCTACTCTATGAATGAAGTCCAAGGGTTCTCTATTTTCATTAATCTTTGTGTGCTTTTATATTATATTAAAAAGGGATTGTTCATGCTTGATTTGAGGAGCTTGCTTCAAGCCATATAGAGCTTTCTTGAGTCTATACATGTGTATCCTTGCTATTTATTTCAAAGCCTTATGGTTGTTCAATGTATACTTCTTCATCAATGATTCCATTTAGAAATGGTGTTTTGACATCCATTCTATGGACATTCCATCCCATAGTAGCAGCTAGTGAAACCAAAGATCTTATAGTACTATAGTATATACCTTACAGTAGGAGAAAAAGTTTATTCATAGTCTATTCCTTCCTTTTGTGAGAAACCCCTTGCGACGAATTTAGCTTTGTATCAGTCTATGCTTTCATCAATGACATGTTTGGTTTTGTAAATCCATTTGGAGGTGACAATCGATTTGTCACTTGGTCTAGGAATGATTTCCCAAACCCCATTCTTCATCATGGATTGTTATTGTTCCTACATCGCCTTCTTCCATTCTTCTTGATGAGCGGCTTCTTCAAAGGTAGTTGGTTCTACTTCTATTAGTTTCATCATATATGCAACATATCTTGAATATCTCTTCGATCTTTTTCTTTCTCTAAAAGATCCTTTAGTTGGTCCATGTCCTTCAACATCTTCAAGTGTAGCTTTTAACCAATTTGGCCTCTTCTTCATTTTGGGAATGATTATAGGCTGAATATGTTGAAGGAAATGTAACTAGGTTCAGTCTTCAGAAATGTAATTTTGATATTTGTATGTATTCAAGAAAAGAGAATTTCTTTTTATATTATTTGTCAATGAGTTTCTTTCTCATTGAAAATAGGTCAAGCACATTTTAAAGTTCTTCTAGAAAGTCAAAGTCAAAATGTAATTAGGCATGTTACATCATGTCAATATACATGTAATATCCCTTTCCTAGAATATTTCTCAAATACCAGCAAACCCCAACCAGAAAAACGTACAAGTGGTATAATAGCCGGAAAACTCACAAAGATGAAATAACGATAGTGCAGTAAACAACAATGTATACATGAAACGTAAAAAAATACTCAAGAAAAGCTGCAAGAAATGCTAAACCATTTTATTATACTAAGCAGTAGAATGAGTATAGGAGGTGATCAGAAAGATGGCACCTCGACTTGCACAAAGCAAGTGAAGAAATACACTCAAAATAGCAAAGGAATGGCCTTACACTGATCTGTGTCCAAGCTGCTGGAAAACTGCCATTCTACTACTGCTACTAGAAATCGAATGAGGATTTGGGGTTGTTCCCCTCCTCAGAAAAAGCTGAAACTCTGGAATCCGACTTTACTCAAAAAACCCAGAAAGCTTTCCTGGAATGGTCGACCCCCGAAAATCACCCCCTTGGGGTTCTGCGCAATCTCTCAAGGCTCTGCGCTGCCACTAAATGAAACCCTCCAGAAATCTGACTGAAACCTTTGCCAAATCCCTCCAATATGCAAGGGTTGATCCTCTGCTCAATCTCCCAGCACAAATCCTACTACAAACCCTCAAGCCAGAACTCTTGCCAGAAAGAAATGTGTCATCCCTCCTAGTGCTGCGCAGTCCTCCAAGATGCTCAATCCTCCTACCAGAAATGCTGATGGAACTACTGCCAAAATGTTGATGGAAATACTTTGCCCGAGTAGGCACTCGAAGTCCCCCGGGGCTAAGGGTGAGATCTCTGAATGGAGACACTCAATGCACTAAACAGTGCTGCAGACTAGTTAAACAGCCAGCGTGCTCTAAGTCGAAGTGACTAGCTCAAATGTACATAACTGAATGATCAAAATGAGGGGGCTTCCTTCTCCTTTATAGCCTTTGCCTCTCCCAATCCCAAGGCTCACCTCCTCCAACGTGATTCCCCTCTTGCCACGTGTTTCTTTCCTTCTGCGCAGTCCCTCCAAGTGTCTACATGGGCTCCATCTCTGCATCCCCCTTTGGCCCCCTTGGCTCCCCTTTAAGTCACAACGTTGTGCTACTAGGAAGTGACTTTTATTCTAGAAGTGAGTTATGTCCCCTTTTTTCACTTTTTTATCTATAAATAACTATAAAAGGCAAAAATTGAGCAAAATCGAATATTCCAATTAGCCATGGCTAATTAGGAATATTATAGTCTCCCTCGACAAAATGTTGCTTGCCCTCAAGCAACTGAAGTGATGGATGCTGCAAGATTTTCTCACTCTCCCAAGTGGCATCCTCATCTAACAAATTCTTCCACCTCACCAAGAATTCCCAGACCGTTCTACTCTGCAGCTGCCTCTCCCTAGTATCAATAATAGCCTCCGGCTGCAACACCAAATGCTCCTCATCATCCAGTGGTGGTAGCTTATTTGTCACTGTCACCTGCTGCCCCAATGCCTTCTTCAAGCATGATACATGAAAAACGTTATGAATTTTGCTGCCTTGGGGCAGCTCCAACTCATATGCAACCTGTTCAATCCTGCGTATCACCCTGTATGGCCCATAAAAGCGGGGCTTGAGCTTTTTAGCCCCCTTCTGCTTCAGTGATGACTGTCGGTATGGCTGTAATCATAGGTAGACCATGTCTCTAGTGGGCTCCAGTATTGCAGCAATGATGCTGCAACTCCTGGGACTCCCTTCTTTACTTTTATCAACCCGGTAGTTCGTAACAAACTTGGAAGTGATGGTGCTACATGCACAGGTACTAGCTCTTGCTGCAGGCTGTCACTTGATCGGCTAGCACAAGTCCGCTAGGAGCTTAAGCCAACTTCTATGAGCTCTTAAAAGAAGCTTTTAACTGTGATGGACGAAAGCTAACTCAAAAGAGGCTAGTCTACTTGTAGAAAGAAATTGAAAGCTGAAAGGAAATGCAAACCCTAGCAAACCTTAGTTTTACGAACTAACCCTACTAGTGCAAGAAAAGAGATGAAAGTGGTGGAAATGGATGCCATTGACTCTTGGAAAGGTAAAATGCATGTGACTAAGCTACTTCTGAAGTAAAATCTGGAAAAAGCATCTTTTTGTATTTTTGAATAATTTTGCAGAATTATTATGCATGTGCTTTAACAATTTTTGACTGTGCAGAGGTTGATTGACGAAAGGAAATGGGGTAGGCGCTTGCAGGAGGTTGGGAAGGTGAGAAGAGGGCCTAAGGGGTCCCTCGCACCCTTCCAGAGAGTTTCATAGTGATCAGATCTCGAAAAACCACTCACGCGAACTTCTACAGGAAGTCTGCAGGGGTTCTACAAGAAGATCCGAAAGAGGATTTTGGAGGGTTGATGGTGGAAAAACGGTGGGAAAGTGGAAATGGAGGTTGGATGAAGATGTGAAGGGGTCTAAGACCAGGTAAATGAGGCTAAGAAGTGATTAAGGTGGTTGGATTCATTCAAGGATGGAAGGAGCGATGTTGCACAGGAATGTAGGAATTAGGGCAAATTGGAAAAGTGTGGCAAATGAAGGGAATGAATCTTGGATTAGGGGTTGGAGCAGGTTGTCTGATGGAGGAAGGATAGGCAGGGAGGTATTACAGGTGTTCTGCACACTATTTTCCAAAATTGATCGAACAAAGACTAGGAAAACCAAAGATCTAGCTATTTTGACCTAAAAACCATAAACATGATGAACAGAAGGCTATACACAGGAAACCATGCAAGATCACTATGGAAACTAAACAAGAACAGATCTTAAACATGCAAGTACAACTGGAATCAACTTTCCTAACTAAAAATCTAACACTAGCAATTGCATGAAGAGGCAAAAACAGTGTTTTTATGGCAGCAAGTATGCCTTGGTTTCAGCTCATGGTCCCAAGGAGGGAGAGATGGGATCAAGGATTGCTTGATGGCCTTTTTGTAGATCTTTTCCTTTACCAAATTGTCAAATCAACCTGGAGTATGAAAAGTTATTTTAATCATAAAAAACAACCTAAGTAACAAAGCAAGATTTTAACTTAAATAATAGAAATTATTCTATGAATGCAACAAAGACACATAAAAGTACACAAAGGAGGTACTGGCACTTGGGTTAGGCCCAATCCCAAGAGCTACAGCCTCCTAAGAAAGATTAGAACTGGTGCAAAGCTGGATTCATCTTTATTGATCAAAAAATTATAGTTACATCCCAAAAACTATCTATGACAAAAAGCTTGAAAATGCGTTGATATAGGGCTGCACTAAAGTGCGAAAATAGACTAATAGAATGACTAACCTACTGACTAAAATCTAATTACAATCTGACTAACATCTGACTAACTGAACTGAGGCCCTAAGCCTTCTTATTTATACAAATGGGGACCTCCAACAATCCTCCTAAAATCAAGGAACTCGGCTTCCTGGAACTGAAGATAACAACAGTTCTACTTGACTTGCTTGGCTGCCCCTTGTACTCTGAGTTTTTGATGGAGAATTCGAGGTAAGGGCTCATAAATAAAGGAGACACCTTCCTACAAATCCTCCCTTGTTCTTCCACGAATTTGGCTGCCAAGTGCTCATTAAACCTTTGATTTGTCTCAAAATTGACTAAAAATCTACATAAAGCACACATTAGACTTTTTGGCATAATGACTAACCCAATTCACTCTATTAGCATAAATATAATAAAAAACATGAAATAAACTAATGAGAATGTTGGATTAAGTCGAATTAGAAGGCTGAATGAGCCCATATAATTACCCATTTCTGGGGCTCATCATCACCCCCCAACTGAAGGTGTTGCTCATCCTCTGAGAAACTAATCTATCTCTTCATTCTTGATGGCTCTGGTGGCCTCCTTATCATCCCAAGCTTCTGATGTGGTCTACTCATGTGTGCCATAAAATTCTGCCTTCTTGTCCATCTCCTTCCACTGCTCCTCCTATTCTTCTTGTTTGAATTCTTGTGCTTTTCCTGGCCTTGAAATACATGGAGGCCTGCCTTTTTCTTTTTCCTTTTTGTTTTGTAGGTGTGCTTAATGCAGCGACCACAGTTGCTGCTTCCCTTGCCAACATTTCAGGGGATTTCTCTTTCTACTGTTCTTTTCCTTCACTTCTTGTAGAAATCTCTATGCCCATTGTTTCTTCTTGTGTCACTGATATCTCAGGGTGTGTCTTTTCTTTCTCTTGTTGGGTGCCTGCCTTGGCTATGGCAGCGTTCTTTTGGGCTTTCTTGGCCTTTTTCTTGCCAATCTTTGTCCTTTTTCCCTTCTCTACTTTTGTTGTTCTCCTTTTCTGTCTTATGCTTAGTGGTCTTGTCAAATTCCTCTTTTTCCTTATGTTCTTCCTCTGTTTTGCCCTCTGCTTGCATGTCTTGTGCTCCCTTATCAATCTTCTTCTCAATTTCTTCAGTTTGCTCCCCCTCATCACTATTGGATGGGCTGATGTTCTCAGCCAAAGTTTTGATGTTATCATTTGTGGACATATTTTTGAACATTTCCCAAGCTATGGGGGCAGTATAGGTGTGTAAAGCATCTTCCACCAACAATTTGATGAGTCCATGGTGGGCTAACTGATCTGGACACCCTATTTTAAACTTAATGCTAGAGTCTATGAATCCTTCTGTCATTGTGCTTATACCCCTTCTGAACACCAAATGTAGGGATGGAAACAAGAATTTTGAAGAAAACAGGAAAGCAGGAGAAAACTATGTTTTTTCTAAGAAACAGACAACCTTTTTTTTTATTGCAATTTCTCCCTTCTTCAAGCTTAATTCTTCCCTAAAATTGCATCACTTCTTTTGCAGAAACATGCAACAGATAATTTTTTTTTTTATTTTTATTTTTTTTTTTATTTTTTTTTTTTTTTTTTTTTTAACAGGAAGAAATTTTGAATGCAATTACTCTTCTTTTTCAGGTTTAATCCTTCCTTAAAATGATATCATTCCTTCCACATATTGATAATCAAGGTGGGTATGCATGGAACCTACCTCCTAAAGCCATAAATTTTGCAAAAACCCGTGTTTTCTTCTAAAAAAGACAGTTCACTACCCCTCCTGTAGAAGTGGCTGTAGGTGCTCCTGTAGAACCTGTTACTGCTCCTGGAATTTTTCGTGTTTTTTCACAACAACAATTTGCAATTTTTCCTCTCTTCAAACTTTTCCAACCTAAATTTGCTTCTTAGTTTTTGAAAAGAAATCAATTTTTTCACAGAACAAAGAGAAAATAACACAGTGTTTTCTTTCAGAGAGTGGACAGTCTTGCAAATTCATTTTTTCAAATAGGCTTAGTTCCTATGGTTGCATCTCTCTTTTTAGAAGAATGTGAGAGAGAAGAAGACAAACTTCGAATGCAGAGGGAAAAAAACAGAGAACTGTGTAGAACTCGGAGAAAATATGCAGGCAGACTTTTCACTTTTTCAATGTGCAAGCAGACTTTCACTCTTTTTTTTCATTCTAATGCCGTGTTTAATTCACCACCTTACTCAAACCAATCATGCACAGAGAAGTTTTCCCGATCCCACCTCGGTTTGAGCTTGAATTTTGACGAAAATCCTAGGTTTTCTTTGTGCAGAGCTGTTCTTTGCCTTTCCTGTAGAAGCCTGCCTATAGACGTTGTTTCTGCTCCTGTAGAACTGTTACAGCTTCCTGTAGAATGCCGATAAGCAGGAGGGTTTTGAAAAAGGGCCGCGAACAACTGGTTCACTGCTACGGAGGTGGTATAGAGTTTGTTGCAGCTGCAGGGACGATGATAAAATGGAAACAACGGTGGTGAGAGTATTTCAAAGATGAGTTTGATTGGTTGTTTATGGAGACTTCTGTTGATGGAGGGTAAGTTGGCCAAGTGCACGTTGGCCCCATGCAGACCGTTGGTCCCCACTGCAGTGTTATTATGAACTGTATGTTCTCTGCCTGTTAATCACTTGACATCAATTGCGTTGGAGTTCAAAACATATGTCACTACCTGTTTTTTAAATTTCACGTGAATTGACTATACGCATATGCTGTATGATTTTCGGCTGAGCGCTGTAGCAGTAGAACTAGACAAGGCACTATTTAAACTGGACGAGAGTGACCAGTTAGCTGGCCACCAATCTTGTTTAATCACAACCATCTCACTGTCCATGCAGTTCTTAAATTACATTCATGCAACAGAGGAACGGGTTTAGTCACTTGGAAGTCGAATGCGTTTCTTGTGAGGGGATGTGGCCTTGCCTTCTACTGCATGCCTTTGTTTCTGTGGATGCATGCTTATCTAGTTGCTGATACGTGGCTATTTTTCTTGTGCACGTATCCTCTGGCTGGATCTAAGCTGCAGGAGTCTGCTTCCACCTTCAGAGTTGCACCCTCATGCTGCTGATGCTAGATTTTTGCAGGACAACGACTTGTTTTCTCCATAGCTCCCAAACGATAAATCAGATTGACCTGAAATTTTTTGAGCATGTTTCTATCATCGTTATGCACCTCCCATAGCAAAATTATGGTCTATGGATGAACAGACTTCGAGAAAAACTGAAAATGGCTGAAGGTGGCAGAGGTCAATTTCTCGGAAACTGTGCACTGGAATTGGCTGAAATTGCTTGGGCAGGTTACTATCACCCATATGCATCTCCCCATGAAACAAGTTTTGAAATGGATGCATAGATATGGAGAAAATGCAAAAATGGCTGAAGGTGATGGAGGTTGATTTCTTGGAAATCGTGCACTGGAATTGGCTGAAATTGCTTGGGCATGTTGCCATCATCCCTATACAACTCCCCATAAAACAATTTTTTAAATGGATGCACGGTTTTCAAGTTAGGAAAAAGCAAATTTCTGCTCTATGTATTTTTGTATCAGAGCATTCTGCAGTTTTTGCACAGTAAGGAAAAAATGAGCTTGGGCTGTAATGCAGACTTGGGTTTCGGCTGATGAGGAATCTAGACAGAGGGTAACAGGTATGGTGAGGGAAAAACTGCTGCTTGATTTGTCATTAAGGAGTTTTTGCTGGCAGTATGAAGAAAACAAGAATTCTGTGTGTGACTGTGCAGGAACATAAAAAAAATGAGTACAATGGAGGTGTACGAAGATGGAAAAAGGTGACATATGGTGATGGATGGAAGCAGGGATGTTTACAGGCCTCATGGACAGATTCCCAACCTTCAGGTCCTCCTTGGAGATCGATCTTGGCTTGTTTGTAGGCTCTACAGGATCTTCCTGTAGAGGACAAAACTTCCTGTAGAAGACACAAGACTTCCTGTAGAAGGTGAAATCTCAGTCCGAATGAGACCAAATCTTGGGAAAGGGTAGTGGTCATGGAGGAATGGATTGTGAGGGATGCTTGCAGCCTGGTGTTAACCTCTGTCTTTGTTTTGTGCAATCCTCCTAACCTGCAATGTCCTTCCTGCAACCTGCAACTATTCAACAGAAATTAGGTTTATTTTTATTTTTCTCTTTTCTCCTTTATTTTTCTCTTTTTTTGAAAACAACTAGGGCGTTTCATGGAGGTTTTCACCCTAATTGCCTGCCCTGGGCGCCTCCAAGGGAGGTTTTCTCCCAGGGATCTTATTCTCTTTTTCTTTTCTCTTCTTTCCAACCCATTGACCGCCTCATGGAGGTTTTCAATCAATGAGCTAATCTGAGGCGCCTTCGAGGAGGTTTTCACCTTAGATTTTTATTTTCCTCTTATTTTCATTTTTTTCTTTTTTCTTTTTTCCTACCCTACCCTACTTGAAAAACAAAATCATTTTCAAGTATAAGAATACTTCCAATGGAGCCATGTGCACATCGAGATGATAGATAAAATGATGTGGAGGCTTGAAATGCATGCTTTGAAAGGTATCCAGATTTCAGAGACCAAATGATTTGACTTTGAAGGGATCAAGCATAGCTGAAGAATACTGCTGCAACTTAGTGACCGTCTGGAACCATATCTCAATATAGCTCTAATATCCTTGGTCTTTTTGCTGATCTGGATCATTCTTCATGTCACCTTCTACCATAACCTTCTCATCTTTCTCTTTTTACTAATTTTTCTCTTGAATACATGGAGGATTTGATGGTAACCATGAGGGAGCTCTCTCGATCTTTGGTTCTATTGTCTTCTCTTTATCAAGTGCAACCCAAGGTTCTTTGCTCCTCTTTTGCATCTTCTTCTGCTGGATGTGGTCCTTCAATGATATCAATATAATCTCTTTCTTGCAATACTCTTCCTGAGCTATGGTAAATATCATTGAGCTCAAAAGGAGTTGTTTGGAAATGTTGTGCCTCAACATTGTAATTGGGTTGAGCTACTCCAATGTGAGGGATTGTAAATGGTGGTATGGGTAGTTGATTGGGGGTGTATATTTGAGATGGATGTGGATGGGGTTGTGGTTAGGCAGGTGGTTTCCCACCATATACTTGCTGAGCTTGCCTATTATTTGGGTTCGGGGTTAGTTGAGCAGGCACTTGGGGCTGCCTTGGTGGAGCAGGAGGCGATGGTTGCGGTTGAGCAGGTGGTGGAGGCAAAGGAGTGGGAGGAGAGTTGTACTGGGGCCTCCACCCCTGATGTGGTGCATTCCACTGAGGCTGTGGCTGAGCATAGGAGTGAAATGGATGAGTAGTTGGTTGAACATGATATTGAGATGGATACGACCAAGGAGGGTGTGTGGACCAGGAAGAATGAGTAGGGGGACCCCAAGAAGGCATGGAAATGGCTTGATAGGGGTTATAATAAGTCTGGGATGTCCCTTGCATCCCCTGCTGGTATGGTCTGGGTCCATGTGGCCTCCTTCGGTTCATGAAATAGAGTGGTTCAGTGGCTCCTTTGGCCCTCTGATATGCAACTTTAATTCTAGGCAAAGAAGGGCACTGGTTTGTAGGATGGTCTTTTTCACAGACAAAACACACTTCTATGGAGTGTAATGGACATTCATTCCTAAGATGCTTTCTAGTGCACGTGGGACAAAAGATGGCCAAAGCCCTCTCGGCTTCCTCTTGCTTCCTTTGGATCCGCAAGGTATCCAGTTGCATGGCAAGAAACTGCCTCACCTCGCTCTTGAAATCTTCCATCAGATTTTCACATTCATCTCTAAGGATTGAGTTGGAAGAAAAGGTACTGCTCCCAACATTTCTATTTTCAGCTATTTGCTCCAGAGGAATGTTTTCTTCTTCTTCTCCCCTAGAGGTTCTTCAAATATGTCTTGTTGTCCACCTAGGGGTTCTTCTTAATCACAACCATCGAAGAAGAGAGAAGGTTGGCTTTGTGAAGCAGTGGGGGTGTTGTGCAAACATTTTTTTGACTTATCTCTACTCCTACAAGGCATCAAAGGAAATCTTTTTGGTTGATTTTTTTTTTTTTCCTGCTTGTACCTGCAAAAATGAAATAGATTGAACTGCAACTAACTAAAATCTATCTTGCTAAAATGAAAATGTAGAATTGAAATGAAAGCAGGAAAGGACTAATGTACGCTTGCTGAAATGAAATTGCGGAATTGAAATGAAAACAGGAAATGACTAATCTATGTTGCTAAAATGAAATTGCGGAATTGAAATGAAAGCAAGAAATGAAATGCTAAGCCACACTTGCGGAATTGAAATTGTGAAATTGAAATGCTAATCTACGCTTGCAGAATTGAAATGCTAGTCTAGGAAAGCAGGAAATGTCTAATCTATTTTTGCGGAAATGAAATTGCAGAATCGAAATGAAACAACTACTCTACTGTTGTTGAAATAAACTACTTAATAGAAGGTTGTAGTGGAAAATAGAAGAAAAGCAGCAATCACAAGTACTCTGACACTTCCCCGGCAACGGCGCCAAAAAGATAGTGGGCTCCAGTATTGCAACAATGATGTTGCAACTCCTGGGACTCCCTTCTTTACTTTTATCAACCCGGTAGTTCGTAACAAACTTTGAAGCGACGATGCTATATGCACAAGTACTAACTCTTGCTGCAGGCTGTCACTTGATCAGTTGGCACAAGTCTGTTAGGAGCTTAAGCCAACTTCTATGAGCTCTTAGAAGAAGCTTTTAACTGTGATGGATGAAAGCTAACTCAAAAGAGGCTAGTCTACTTGTAGAAAGAAGCTGAAAGCTAAAAGGAAATGCAAACCCTAGTTTTACCGACTAACCCTACTGGTGCAAGAAAAGAGATGAAAACGGTGGAAATGGATGCCATTGACTCTTGGAAAGGTAAAATGCATGTAACTAAGCTACTTTTGAAGTAAAATCTGAAAAAAAAAAAAAAATAAATAAATAAATAAAATAAAAAATAAAAATAAAAAATAAAAAAAATAAAAAAAGAAGCTTTTTTTGTATTTTTGAGTAATTTTGTAGAATTATTATGCATGTGCTTTAACGATTTTTGACTGTGCAGAGGTTGATTGACGAAAGGAAATGGGGTAAGCACTTGCAGGAGGTTGGGAAGGTGAGAAGAGGGCCTAAGGGGTCCCTAGCACCCTTCCAGAGAGTTTCATAGTGATCAGATCTCAAAAAACCGCTCACGTGAACTTCTACAGGAAGTCTGCAGGGGTTCTACAAGATGTTCTACAAGAAGATCCGAAAGAGGATTTTAGAGGGTTGATGGTGGAAAAACGGTGGGAAAGTGAAAATGGAGGTTGGATGAGGATGTGAAGGGGTCTAGGACCAGGTAAATGAGGCTAAAGAGTGATTAAGGTGGTTGGATTCATTCAAGGATGGAAGGAGCGATGTTGCACAAGAATGTAGGAATTAGGGCAAATTGGAAAAGTGTGGCAAATGAAGGGAATAAATCTTGGATTAGGAGTTGGAGCAGGTTGTATGATGGAAGAAGGATAGGTAGGGAGGTATTACAAGGGTTCTGCACACTATTTTCCAAAACTGATCGAACAAAGACTAGGAAAACCAAAGATCTAGCTATTTTGACCTAATCTGACCTAAAAACCAGAAACATGATGAATAGAAGGCTATACATAGGAAACCATGCAAGATAACTATGGAAACTAAGCAAGAACAGATCTTAAACATGCAAGTACAACTGGTATCAACTTTCCTAACTAAAATTCTAACCCTAGCAATTGCATGAAGAGGCAAAAACAATGTTTTTGTGGCAGCAAGTATGCTTTGATCTCAGCTTATGGTCCCAAGGAGGGAGAGATGGAATCAATGATTACTTGATGGCCTTTTTGCAGATCTTTTCCTTTACCAAACTGTCAAATCAACCTGGAGTATGAAAAGCTATTTTAATCATCAAAAGCAACCTAAGTAACAAAGCAACATTTTAACCTAAATAACAGAAATTATTCTATGAATGCAGTAAAGACACATAAAAGGACACAAAAGAGGTCCTAGCACTTGGGTTGGGCCCAACCCCAAGAGCTACAGCCTCCTAAGAAAGATCAGAATTGGTGCAAAGCTGGATTCATCTTTATTGATCAAAAAATAATAGTTACATCCCAAAAACTGTCTACGATAAAAAGATAGAAAATGTGCTAATACAGGGCTGCACTAAAGTGCGAAAATAGACTAACAGAATGACTAAACTTGTTAAAATTGGCAACCAGGGAAAAACTTCATGTGGGTCATCTTATTCATGGCTGATAATATTTTTATTAGATTCCTCTCATCGAGAGGTGTAGGATTGATATAAAGATCATCTGATTTCGATAAGTATTCATGGAAATATGAATTTATTTTGATTATGGAATTATTATCAAGCCGACCTACAACTCATGTAGGCTCAGAAGCCCAACAGTTGCATCTATTCACCCACCAACGTTGTGTATAAATATAAGAGGACTTTCCTCATTTGGACTCACTCATCTCATCACATCTCTCTCTCTCTACTGCGCAGATATGAGTCTCTTCTCTACTACACTGAAATGGGTCTCTCTCTCTCACACATGTGAAGCCGGAAGCTGCTGAATTTGAAGCTGAAACTGCAGAAGTAAAG
>APFE030733089.1:0-12142 GCA_000404065.3 Pinus taeda | reverse complement strand
AAACCAAAAATAAATCATTTATACTTCAACCCAATGATATTCATTTTTTTATTGATATTGTTTAAGTGAAACATAATATGTCCAATTTTTTTTTAAAATAAAATGTAATCAGTGATAATCCCAATAATAATAAAGGTATGTTTCTTCACCAATGAGTTTACTGAGGTGAAGAAACCCAATTTATTAAACAATCAAAGAATAACTAATGGGGGATTTAACGAGCGAACTGAGACAGGAAGATATTGATCAATTTTCACAATTCCTTCTTTGGCCAGTAAGCACAAGCAATTCCTTCCTCTTCCTCCTCACCAAGTGATAAGTTTTGACAATTCCTTCTTTGACCAGTAAGCACAAGCAATTCCTTCCTCACAAATTGATAAGGGTTTAAACCACAACACTTAAATCAATTATCTGCATTACCAACAACTAGAGCAACATATACTGTACATAAAAAGATGTTCACCTTGAAATGAAGTGTAGGTCAATAAATGAGATGGAAAACCTTGCCAGTTGAACAACCCTTCGTTTGCCAGGGTAAATAAATTTTATAATGTTCATAACTGATACAAATGCCCATGTGTTTCATGGAGGAGGAGGTCGTATTGCCAATCACATCGTTATCTGTCGAAAGAGGTTGTCTTGCCCGACTTCCAACAGAACTTCAATAGCCTACCTCCATTTACATAATGGTTCAAGGACTTTTTAACGACATAACCATAATCAGGCATTTGGTTTGGTGGAGGGAGATGGAAAAGAAATAAGAAGATGCCCTAAGGAGTTGTAAACGTAATTTCCAGAGCCGATCGGCCATAAGGAATGAAAAATAAAGGGTACAAGCGCCTCTCATTTTCCCTCTTTTACAAGACAAGCCAATCACTAAATTAGCGAGCATGATTTCTTTTCCATGGCTTGCCTACCTTCTTCACTGTGTAGATAGAGAGCCCTTCGACTTTCCTTCCTTTTGAGGGTTATGCATAAAGAGTAAATGAAGAGCATAGTCAGAATTTCATTGTTTGTTTGCTTTGGCTCTGCGTCAACTCACATAAATCTATAATTTCTTGTTTTTGTCCCACATTGTTAAAAGATAAAATAATTTAGGTCTTCATATAATTCGAGAAGTCACAACCTTCAGCGTCTAGCCACTAATTTTTGACACTTGGCACACTCTCAATGGCCCAATTCTGGCCATCGGATGGCTGCCACTTGGCACACTCTCAATGGCCCAAATCTGGCCATTGGATGGTTGCCACTTGACAATCCCTCAATGGCCTAGATCTGCCATTGGATGGCTACTGCTTGGTGGTCTCTCAATGGGCCAGATCTGCCATTGGATGGCTTCCACTTGGCATGTGTCCAATGGCTAGATCTAGACCATTGAGGGCACGCCAAGTGGCAACCATCCAATGGCTAGATTTGGCCCATTGAGGGGTCGCCAAGAGGCAGCCATCCAATGGCCAAATCTGGGCCTTTGAGGGGCCGCTAAGTGGCAACGATCTAATGCTCGGATCTAGTTATTAGGTAGTTGCCACTTGGCGGCCCCTCAATGGCCCAGATATAGCCATTGGACACACGCCAAGTGGCAACCATCCAATGGCCAAATCTAGGCCATTGGGGGCTCGGGCCACCAAGTGGCAACCATCCAATGCCCTGATCTGGCTATTAGATGGCTACCACTTGGCGTGCCCTTAATAGCCCAAATCTTGCCATTGGACACATGCTAAGTGGTAGCCATCCAATGCCCAGACCTGGATATTGGATGGCTTCCACTTGGTGTGCCCTTAATTGCCCAGATCTGGGCATTAGACACGCGCCAAGTGGCAACCATCCAATGCCCAAATCTGACCATTGGATAGCTATCACTTGGCCGTCCCTCAATGGCCCAGATCTACATTAGATGTGCCCCAAGTGGCAACCATCCAATGGCCAGACCAGGGGCATTGCATGGCTGAGAGCCTTCTTCTACCACCACTCAGTTATGCGCCATCTTCTATGCTCTGTTTTCTTGTATTAAGATTTACAGGGTCGTTGGTTGAATGTGTGTTAAATACAAAGCAGTCTCGCTAGTTTGAGAAAATCAAAGTGATTTCTACCAACACTCATTTACGCTTCTGTCCTTTGTTCTCCTTACCTTTGTTCTGTGTTTTCCCTCCTCCAAGGGCCTTCCGTGCCTGAAACCCGATTGGTGTTGTTGCCACTGCTTGTAATTTATCCATGAATGCATCTCGATTCCTACTATTGCAACTTGTATTTATCCAACATCTAGAGGGAAATTTTCAAGTCAAGGTTGGGGCACCGGGATTCAAACACTCGACTTCAGAATCCTCACATTGCAAATTTGAATACAATGAACAAGCCTCCCACCACCATTTCCACTCCTTTGCTTGAATGAAATGGAAGCGAGAAATACAAGTAAAGCAAAGCAAAAGCTCCAATTCTGCTACATTTGATGTCGAGGAGGACAAAAGCAGATCAAAAAACCGGATTGTTATACCATTTTAGATAATACTTGTCGTCGTTATCAAGCTCACTTTTTCGATTTTTACCTTTCTATATTTTTACATTGAAATGTAATCTAGTTTCTTCAACAGGGTTTTCCAGGTTTTCCATAACATTAAATAGATCCTTTAAAAGATCATTAAAACACATTTTCATCTTTAAATATTACTTTATGCATTTATTAATAGAAAGATTGTTTTCTTGTTTTGTCAAATCCATTATTGGCTTCAACCCTATATCTCAACTTTGTTAACACATTTTGTCATTTTAATAAATAAACCATTTAAAGAATAAAGAATATTGAAATTTGAGACATTAACTTTTTAGGCTTTGATCTTTGTAAGGTTAAAATGGATTATGAATTTATTGTAATTTAAATTGAAACATCTTAGGATGGATTTATTATTGGGTAAAACAATTGAGTAGTTTAAGATAGAACTTTTGCTTCACATTTCATCTCCTTAAATTTTTAAAGATAGATCTGTATTATGGAAAGAGAAAAAACATTTCATTATAATTTAAATATGGATCTGTGTTGTGGAAAAAGTTTTCATTTCATTATAATTTAAAGATGTATATATATTGTGGAAAAAAATTCATTTCATTGTAATTTAAATTTTGCAGATAATTTGTACTAGATTTGATCTAACTATAATTTTACTCATACTTTTTAAGTTTTTTTTTCTTGAACTGAACCTCAATTTTAACTACATTTTAATCTACAATTCAGGATAATGTATATAGTTTTTTTTGTACAATTTGATTCAATTGTATCACCTTGTACTTAAAAACAGATGTATTCATTCATAATACTCTAACCCCGGTTCTCAAAGAAATGTAATATTTTTGCACTTGAAGATATAACTATGTATAAATTTTAGGGAGAAATAAAATAATTTCAAAACAAAACACAATTTATCATGTAGACTTTTCAATCCAAAACAAAAACATTCATTCATGATATCCAAAATTTTGATCTCAATTCTAAAAAAAATATAAGATCGTGAAACCAGAAGATGATGTTATGTATAAGTCAATTAGTGTATCATGTGGACTTTCCAATCCAAGGCAAAGGCATTCACTCATAATAACCAAAATCTCTATCACGATTCTGAGAAATTAGGATAAAAACTAAAGCTCAAAATACAATTTATTATTTATCACGTGGAATTTGTGATATATTAAATCACTACGAGATGAGAACTGTCATTCATTCATAATACCCCAAATTTCATTCACCCAGAGATAATGCCATGTATAAATCAATTATATGATAATTTAAGGCAAAAACTAAACCATTTCAAAATAAAGTTTATCACATAAAATTTGTAATATGTTAAATCTAAAAAAAAAAAAGAGAATCACAATTTACAAGTTGCATCTTTAATTTATCTACCAACCATATTAAAAATCATTAATTTACCTACCCATCAATCAATCTCAACATTTTAAAATTGAAAAATCATTTTAATTACAAAAATCTAAATTCATCTACTAACCCATCAATTTAAATTTTTTAAATAAACAATCAATTATAATTGTAAATACAAGGTAAACACATTGTTCCAATTATGAAATTATGATGACATATTCAAGTCATTTCCACATCCCATTTTTTTGCATCCTATTGCAGAAATATATATGACCATAGTTTTTTCTATATGTGAAAATACTGTCCTCCTGCTAGACAAACATATAAGCAAAAAAACCACCTTTATTAGCCTGTGTTTTGCTGGAGGTAACTTTGTTCTTTCTTTAACTTGAACCACCTTCCTTTCATCTTTTACATCATCTCCATATTTTAAAATTGAAAATTCATTTTAATTAGCCAAAGCTAAATTCATCCGCTAACCCATCAATTTAAATAAAAATATGTAAACACATTGCTCCAATTATGATAAAATATTAAAGTCATTTCCACATCCTGCATCCTATTGTAGGAATATATATGAACATAGTGTTTTCCATTGTCCTCCGCTAGAGAAACATATAAGCAAAAAACACCTTTATTAGCCTTTGTGTTTTGCTGGCAGCAACTTTGTTTTTCCTTTAACTGAACCACTTTCCATATTTTCATTTTTGCGCTCCATATTATCCATTGATTAAGGGGATTCCAGTACAGATCAAAAATTTGATTGGCCAAACCCAGAATCCCAGAAATTTGATTTGCCAAACCCAGCATCCCAAAATTTATTGGTCAATGGCTTCCCTCTGTGCCGCTAGTTGATCTTGCAATAATTGGATTCTTTGTGCTGCTAGTTGATCTTTCAACAGCCAAATTGTCTGTCCCTGCATTTCTTTTACCTCTGTTCCTTCACCGCCACTATTCTGTTTTCATATAACACTGCCCTCTTGCTGGCCACTATTCTGTTTTCATATAACACTGCCCTCTTGCTGGTCACACATAGGAAATGACGTGACCTTGAATTTGCAATTATGAGAAATATCATGCCCCAACTAGATGGCTTCTCACTGTTCTATATATTAATCCAGTTCTTCACAAGTAGCCTTTATCTGAAAACCATATAATAATTAAAATACCCTAAGAAAAGTGTTGGTGCATATTGCAAGTAATAAACTGCAAGCATTGTTCCTTGGTTTACAAGGAATTTCAAGTGGACTTTCTTTAACACCGATTTACACTTTTCCCGTTTATATTTTTCTTTTAACCTTGATTTCCTCTAGAAAGGAAGCATAAACCTACCTGATGGCTCATGGGAAAAGCTGGCACTATTATACAACATCAATTAAAACTGGTTTGCCGAGATAGCATTAAAATGTCCAAAGGGCAAAACGCAGGTTATTACAACCTTCGTTTTCGCACCTTATCGACTGCTCATCAGGTGGTGTCCTCGATGTTTGCTCAGCATGTCGAATAAATGATTTGAGATAACTAGAAGAAGTCCAAAATGTCAGGCCAGGTTTCCTGACTTCCATTTCCTTTTCAGAAGCACCTGTTGGATCGCTCTAAATTTTAATAAGTCGTCGAAGTCCAAAATATAAGGCCAGGTTACATTGAGAAAGATCCAAAATTAATCTACTATTGAGAAAGATCTAAAAATTAATCTATTATTAAGAACTAGAAGCCGCTTTCTCATCTAAGCCATTTTAGATATATATTTTTGGGAAAGATTTAAAAATTATTAATTAAGAAGCAGAAGCTGATTTCTCATCTAAGCAAATTTAGATATTATGGAAACTACCAAACTTTTAGAACAAAATCCTTAGAAGAAATATACTCACCATGGTGTGGGTCTTTCCAGATCCTGTTTGACCATATGCAAAAATGCAGACATTGTAACCATCCATTACAGATCGGATCAATGGCTGTGTATCCATGTAAATTTCCTCTGCCATTTCATGGACAAAAACAAGTTAGTAATTGTATACAAATTATGTCAGAAAACGAGGTCAAAAGACAAACAAATTAGTAATTGTATACAAATTATGTCAGAAAACGAGGTCAAAGACTCTTTAATCAGTACCTTGTGTAGCAGATGGCCCAAAAACCTTGCTAAAATTGCCTATTTTGTATTACAAGTCGGATCAATGGCAGTGTATCCATGTAAATTTCCTCTGCCATTTCATGGACAAAAACAAGTTAGTAATTGTATGCAAATTATGTCAGAAGACAAGGTCAAAAGACTCGTTAATCATTACCTTGTGTTGCAGATGACCCAAAAACCTAATTAAAATTGAATATGCTCTGTACATCTTTGCCCATTTTGGATGTATTGACAAGGAGGGATCCATCTTCCCCAGTAAATTCCACTGCACTGTGGGCATCAGGTTGGCCTCCAAAATGGGGTTTGATTCTGCAGTATACCCTTATGCTTTCTGAGCCCCATGAAAACAGTAAATATAATACATTCAGTGGGACTATTATAAAGGATCTTTTTTTCTTCCAGAACTCTGTGATACCCACTAGCAGCATTAGAAATTCCTGTGACCAGGTTATCTGTAAAAATAATGTTTTAGAGAGAAAGAAGTCAGTCTCATTCCTTCTAATAGCTTACTCAGTTAGCAATACACAACAACAAATCAAATGTAAAGCTTACAAAGTTCAAACATTAAAGAAAATAATAATCCCCCATTAAATGTCGAGGTGTAGAAGTATCTGGCTTTAACTTACCAAGCAATTCAAAATCCCTTCGCCACTCTGGCTGTACCACGTGTACATCTTCCCATGCTCTAAGCATGTCTCTTATGTCCTGAAAATCATATCCATTGTTTAATAAAATGAGCATTGTGAAGTTTCTAAAAGATGGTAGTCAATAATGTGACAGTTGTGGATCACAAAAAGATTAACGAGTTTGCTTTATTACAGCAAAAGAAGTATTATTTCAAACAAAATCAGAAAAAAATTGTGAACTGACTGCATAACTAGGAAAACTGGTGCTCCCTGATTGCATACTTTGTGACTGCACATGTAAGATATAAGTCTTTAACATGTTTCCTACTAGCCTACTCTAGGGCAGCAGGGACATGTTGGGATGAGGCTCACATGGGATACTAGTAATCAGGCTTAATGTTACGCTGGTTATCTCATCATCATGGAAACAGAGGCAATGCAAACATGGTAGGATAATCTTCCTTGATTGGCAAAAAAATGTTCTACAAATCACATATGCAATTCTTCAGTCAAACAATAGTCCTCATTATACTGAATCAAATGGCAACAGAATTTATTGCATGCTGCAGTACCTTTTGTCTACATTTCTGATTTGCCTCCACAGCATCAACATTTTATTATGTTCAGTGGAAAGTCAAAATATTTCTTTTCTTTGTGCTTCCAAACGCATTTGATGTTCCTGACTGATATGCAAAGGTTTTGGATCCTGACTTTCACAATAACCATTTTTCTTGTCTGGAGAATCCTAAAGGAAATAATTGTATTGATCCTGGATTTTCTGAATCTTCAAAGCAAATTAAAGTTAACATAAGATGAAAATTGTCGATGGAATCTCTATAGCATGTATTTATGGTTGATATTTTTTTACTTCGGGCAATGTGTTTAAGTCATTTCCCTATCGTTTCCCTATGAGGGATCTAGATAATAGATATTACTCATTAAACTTATGGATATTGTGCAATCACATAATTTGTATTTCATTTTGCATCAAGGGCAATTGATGCTCACCAGGAAAAATTTATCTTGTCAATCTCTGCAAAATTTTCAATGATAAGATTCATGAATGCTTGCATCGAGCCCTGCTGCACAGCAGCAAAGACCTAAAAGCATGAACTCTTGAGGACCTAGTGTTCAATATGCTTAGAGAAAATTTTCATATCTAATATGTATGACTAAACAAAACTACGGTTCTGAAGCAAATTTTGCATTTAGAATGTTTTGTTCCTAATCGAGTAGGATTAGTGCAAAAGAATAGGTATGATATTTGCATACCGGTGCAGCAGTTTGTATGGCTTCAGCAAAGTTCTGATCGACATTTTCCTTGTCATTTGTCATTTCTTCAGCAAACCGCTAGGCACCCATTACGTCTGTCAACCATAGCGTGTGGTTAAGGATGTGTAAAGAAAAAATAAATAAAAAAAATCAAGCATGAATAGTTTCTAGAACTTTAGAGCATGAAATCAAATCAATAAAAACACAATAATTGAACCTTTAGATTCAAAGATGTCATCGAGTCATGTTTCTTCCTCATACATGTTTCTAATTGATGGGTTTGGCTGAATTTCAGGGTCCCTTACAGGCACACAAGGAGTTGAGTGTTCAAGGAAATTTCCTGTGTTTTGCAAAACCATGGGGGACCTCAAAGGGCCTGCATATTTCCAAGAGCCATTTCCTCCACACTGTTTCCATTCATAATAAGCCTTCAGCACCAATATACAGTCAACAATCTTTGTTGTAGAATCCAGCTGCAAGCTTTCCTTGAGGCAGAACAAAAACTCGTTAAAAATTTAAAATCAAAGATTCAAATGCAAGCATCCATACAAATATCAACGTGATTGGCATGCTCACCTACTGTTAATGAGAAGTTTCAAAAGTAGGCAACTTCATCTCTTCAGCAGCTACAAGAAAATTCCCACATTCTCAAAATATTGACTGGCAGATAAAGGTCATCCTTCTGGAGGAAGTGATGAAATATGATTTGTAACGACCTGCTAACCAGCACAAGTCAATTAACAGGGTAAAAAAAAGAAGACTGGATTTCAAGACATTAACAGGTTTCATAAAATATGTGAACATTCCAATGGGCATAAATGGTATCCCATATTAGACACTTTGAACCTTGTTAATAAAATTACATAAAATGATCCCACTTCTCAAGCAAAGACGAAACTCCTCAGATGGCTCGCATGGCGTATCTAGAGATCCAACCATGCTCTTTATCCAATTTGTAGCTCGAAACCTTTTATTAGCTGTAAAATATCATACATAACAAGAAGTGTAGTTAAGGTCAAAACCCTCAAGGCCAGATCTGGGCCATCGATGGCTGCATCCAATGGCCAGATCTGGGCCATTGATGGTTCAAACTGCCGACCAAAAAAGTGACTGTAATTAATCCGGAAAGCAATTTCAGAAAATCAGAATGAATCACAAAAGCCTAAAATTTGAGAGTAAAATACTTATGTTTAACAAGATGACCAAATCAAAGGGTGATGCTCTATCACAACATACTAGACAAGTAAGAAGTTGGGAAACTCAATCTAACCAATGAACTTTTGGAAAAGCAAGCATCGAGTTAAATTTCTTACCCTTCTACTAAAGATTCAAAGCATGACAAAAGACAAAAAATGCATTGGCCTAACAAAACTCAAAACTAGAGAAGGCTATAGTTTGAAATTGATGGTTGCACACAATCAAAAGCAGTTACAAATATCCCTCAAATGCAACATGACTATATACAACATAAACTAACCTCAGAACCAGCCTAAGAGGATAGGTTCAAATTCTCAACAGCTACTTAGCTTTCCCAATACCATCAACTTTTATAGCTATTTTTTGTTTTTCTATTAAGAAAGGTCCAAGGTCTCTTCATAGATAGCTTGACCCTTGTCACTCCTCGACAAGTTAAATAAGAGCTAAATTTTTGGTCTTTCTATAAAGAAAGGTCCAATGCCTCTTCATAGATAGCTTGACCCTTGTCGCTCCTCGACAAGAATAAGTCCAACATTGCTTGAATTAAGTATATGTAAATCCTCAGTCAAGAGAAAACCAAAGGCACCAATAGTGTGTCCCTTAACCAAATAAATTCCAATACCAAACACCAAATTAGCAACTATGTTGTACCGCTTAACCAAATAAATTACAATATCAAACACCAAATTGGACCTTAAATTCATTTAGGAAGAAAGACTTCTTGAATTTTCAAAAGGTCAAGTTCATAAGTTCCAACATACTTTTCCTCAATTCCACACTGTAAGTCTGATCTCATCACCCTGTAGAGAAAGAAATTACAGCTTAGAACTGATCATTATAGTTTGTTCCAATTTTTTTGCTACTCATGAGATGGACCAAAAATAAACAAAAAAATAAATTAGGATCACTATACTTGCCAGGGGATACAAAGTAAGATTAGAATTTCTTGTGTTATTCAATTGAACCATCTCTGGAACTGGTATTGAGCGAAATAGCATTAGGGCTCCAATAGAATTCAGTAAAGATGACCAAATGTACACTTGAACTTTCAAGACTTCATTTTAAATCCCCTTGTGGGTCACCAATATGGAAACTAAAATCTCATTCTAACAAAGGAAAGAAGAAAGTAGAGATATACCTACCAAACAAAGCCCATACTCCATTGATTTAATCCATAGGCATGACTTTGGAATCCAATCTAGATGAATAAAATATTGTCATTTTCTGTACCTCGAAGCTTATATCATAGTACAGTCATAGTCCCTAAATCTTTCAGATTTTCCCCACTGGTTGGGAAGTGACATGGAAGGAAGGTGAAGGTACTCAGGATGCTAAGCTACTCGACTTAAGCCAGTGAAGTTGCCCGCCCTAATGCATTGATTCATATTTCGCCACACACCTCATCTCACGTGAATCCCACTTTAGTGACGTCTCACATTATATATAACATAGACACGTCCTGCACTGAATGTAACTAGGTGCCAAGCGTATTGTTGTTATAGGGAATCATGCCATGAAAACAACTTTATCAACCATACAAAAATACACCTACCTCTTCTAGTACTATTGTACCTTACTACCTGGAGTTGATAGCTCTATGCATTTATCTCAATATGCAACTATCTCGGCATCCTTTGCTTTCACTGCGACTACCTTGGGTGTTGGTAGTTTTGTAGCTAATGATCCTTATATCACCATTGTTGCTAGTCTTGTTGCTTATGGGTAAACTAAAACTACTCCTAGGTACGCAACTACTCATTATGGCATTGTCCGTGCTACAACTGCCTCTACTTTCCCTACTAGTAGATTAGAAACCCTATGAGGAGAAGCTATAATAGAATTGATTTTCATCACCATCCTCATTAAAAGCATTGTTTTGGGCCCCCCTTTGCACCCTCCAAGGCTCATATTGCATAGCTACTATGGCTCGACTGTGAGCAAGTTGGAGTTGGTGCCCGATACCCAAAGAGGAAAGCATTCCCAATATGTAAATCATTATAGCATTACAATAAGGTAGGGAAATGACTCAATCAATTAGGCAAGGCAATACTTTGTTAAAGACCCAAATAGGAAAGCATACTCAGTATGTAAATCATTACAACATTATAGTAAGGCTAGGAAATGACTCCATCAATGACGCAAGGTGGTCCTTCATTAGAGACAAAAAGGCGCAAGGTGGTCCTTCATTAGAGACAAAAAGTATTGGCAAGGCCTCATGCCCCCCATACCCAACCATGCTCCAATCCAGACCAACCAACTAGGCAAACCTATTTGAAGAAGAAAGGCTCTCAGTAAGGGGGTGCTGGAACAACCCTTATACTAATTTGGGGCTTGGCAAGGGCATTCATTATTAAAGGGGCACTATTACCTAATCTTTGCATGAAGACACTCTCTTCTGGGCAATATTTATTGATGTTGATCATGCTAACTGAGGAATATACAATGTCAGAAAAATTATATTAGGAGAACCGCACTATAGTGGTTCTTCGAAAACTTGCAAGTATGCAACTACTCATTATGGCATTGTTTGTGCTATAAATACCTAGACTTTCCCTACTGAAGTATTAGAAACCATATGAGGAGAAGCTATAATAGAATTTACTGTCATCACCATCCTCATTGAAAGCATTGATTTGGCCCTCTCTTTGAACCATCCAAGCCTCATATTGCTAGCTATTATGGCTCGACCATGAGCAAGTTGGAGTTCGTGTCCGATACCCAAAGAGGAAAGAATTCTCGATATGTAAATCATTATAGCATTACAATAGGGTCTTGAAATGACTCAATCATTCAGGCAAGGCAGTACTTTGTTAAAGACCCACAGAGGAAAGCATACATGTCATGTAAATCATTACAACATTATAGCTATGTTGCAGGAAACGTAGGGCAAAGGGGCGTTTCCGTACGGAAACGGGTACGAAACGTTGAAACGCGTTTGGTATGGCCCTGAAACGCATTTCAGGCCGTAATGCCACGTTTCACGAAACTGAAACGTGGCTAGTACGGCCTGAAACGCGTTTCAGGGCCGTATGACTCACGTTTCCG
>APFE030733086.1:0-10242 GCA_000404065.3 Pinus taeda | reverse complement strand
TCAACCTTGTAGGTTGTGGAAGGCTAGGGGAAACAACACTTCCATATTTATAGTTTTGAGTGGGAGGCTTCCTGGTTGCCACAATTTTGCTTTCCATTTTTGTTGCTAACCTGAATGCCTTCTCCAATGAATCAAGTTCCCAAAGATGAACCTAATGTTGGATATTATCCTTTAAAGTCCTTATGGACACATCAATCCTACACTCCTCTGGAATATATTTTACCCTTATGTTCAATTTTTGGAATTCCTCAATGTGCTCCATCATTGAACCCTTTTGTTTTAGATTTATCAATTGGCTAAAAAAGGTGTTGCTTTTTGTATCCTCATAATGGCTTCATTTCTCCGTAAGAAATTGCCCAAGTGACAATTTGGTTACGAGAAGAAAAAGGCCATCGTACCATACAAAACTAATTGGTTCCCAAATATTAAAGTTGCAATACATACCTTTTGTGTGTTTTTCACATTATGGAGATCGAAAAATTGCTCCATCTATAGTATCCATGTTCTGGGATCCTTGCCATCAAACTTCCTCATATCGATTTTTCTTGATTTTAGGATCTTGATCTTGAAATGATTGTAGCTCGGTAATTTTAGATCTCCAAGTTTTGAAATTGTGTCCTGCAGTAGCCCTCTTAGTCCTCTTTCTAACCCCACAAGTCTAAGCAGAATTTGATTCTCCAAGAAAGATTTATGCCCAATATCCTAAGATGACCCAATTATATAATGTTTCAGTAGAGCGAACTTATACGACATTCCACGTGTCACTGTTTCTACCTTCAGATCTAAAAAATATATACATAAAACTATAGTTTCTTCTCTTTCTGTAACTTCTTACGAAATTTCAATTTGTTTCTCATAGATAAAGTTATGACGATTTCCCCACAGTCACCTTTTTAGAATGTAATTTGAGAGTCTGAAAACACCTTAACTTCCTCAGGTTATATCTCTGAAAATATAGTGATTAAGGATCTGAGATTTGGACTCGAGCTTCACCAAGATTTTAGCTCAAATGGGTTTTAATTTAAGAATCTTAACCTTTATAGAAAACATATTATAGCGAAAAAACCCACGATGACCTGTTTGAGTTGAAATTCTGGATCTTGCAACAACCCTAACTTCCTCAGATCATATCTCTGAAAATATAGCGAGACAAGATCTAAAATGTGGACCCAAGGTTTACACCGATCTCTTCTCAAATGGGATTTTTTTTTAACTTCTGAAACTTCGTAGTGAAAACATTATACCGAAAATGCCACGATGACCTATTTGGAGCAACGAAACCCTAGAATCCAAAGCTCTGATACCAAATGTTATGAAACCAGCTCACAAAAAGATAGAAAAGATAGATCAACACCTTAAAATTCAGCCTCTTTGAGGGGAACCCTCCTTTACATTACACAAATGAACAATTCTTTGATGATACAAATGACAATACCTCCTTTCTATATGTAGGAGTCTAAGGGGCCAAATACAATCAGAGCCGACATAACAATTATAATGTAAGGGCACAATAATAATAATAGTTAGCTTCTATGGCGCACAATAATAAAAATATGGGGACAACATGGGCAAAACAATATAATAAGGGGATTGTACTAATAACAATAAGGGGTTACACTAGTAGTATAGGGACCTAACAACAAGTTAGGGAATTTTCCACCTACTTTAAGGATAAATTTGACTTGTTGAAGTAGAAGGTCAACTTTAGGGTACGGAAAACCAATGGTGGAAAAATTCTTAGCATGTGTGGTTCAAATATGCACTTACCTTTGGATTGAACTTATCAAGGAGGTACTTCAACCAAGTTTTGATACCATCACCAATTTGTACACATTCAACACTACTCTTCATGATATTTTCTATCATCCTAACTATAGTGAGGACCTATTGTCAAATGGATTAAATTTGGTGGTTTCAAGGTAGGCTATACAATAAAACATTAAGATGTGCTACATGCTCTAGATGTATCTCTCCATTTCTAACCCCGAAAAATATTATAGTTTTCACAAGACCACATCTCACAACAATGTTGCATACTATACCCTTCAACACCAATTCTCTATTAAGGAATATTTTTTGAACCACAATCTAGTCCTCTACACCTATTAGAGTGATCGATATCAAGAAATTCATTGAACCAAATTCTAAACTCATGCTCATGTATTAATCTTAGACACCTCTATATCACGATTATTAAATCATTATAGAAAAAAATCAAGAATTGTATGGCTAAGTTGACTTTAAGAACTTGGTTTCTATTGCCTTAGTCAAAATGATGGTTCTTCCAATCACTCCCTACCTTCACCATTATCATTAGGGATGAGAAAATCAAGGAGGTTAATCCTTATTTTCTTCTAAAAAATGTGAAGTTACTTTTGCTATTAATCATGTTTCTAAGAGAGCATTCTATGTGATGTCACAACAATTATCTGGAATTGTTATAAAGTAAGCCTTATTAATTTGATTTCTTTACCTTGGATTGCTCTCATATGATCCCTTACATGCTCATTAAAGGAAACATAAATTACTACCTTTATGTCTTAGACACCCCCATGATAGTCTCTCTCTATAGTATTGCCAATTGTCTCATAGTTTGTACTTGGTAAATATATACACCTTAAAATCATACCTGACCTAATCAAAATATTACACAACCATGCTCCTTTCACCCTCTTCAAATCTTGTTTAGATTCTTTTGCTAAACCTAACTAGTCAATGTATGTTTCTCCACACCGATGTTCTTGTCACATGCATATTCAACCACCATTCCTCACGCATTCACTAAATAACAATGCAATTTAATTGTCTTATACTTCAAATATCATAAACACTATTGATATTTGTTATTCCCTTTGTCAATTTCCACTTCAACCTTTATTATCATCTTTGTCCTCCTTCCTTCTAGAGACCTCACCCTGACAAATGTTTATGTTATCACGATCTACAAGTTTAGTGTTCGGGTTAATCAGAAATTAAATGGGTAACTAAGGGATGTACAAACTCCAAAATGGGCGAAGAATTTACAAATTAAATGTTAGGTTTAATCAAAAACTAAATGCATAACTAAGGGATAGGAAAACTCCAAAAGCGAAGGAAAATGAAGTTAAATTACATATATGTAAGAAGTCTTCAACAAAAGACAAGTAAAAAGAGAAGCAAGGATTTGGCCCTACATCATGCCTTGGGTGTTAATGATATGCATGTTGCCTCATTTGTTGAAGCTCGGGATGGCAAAGTTTGCAATTCCTTGCATACTTTCAAATTACCTCTCCCTACACCATAATGTTCAAATAAGCTATGATGTATTTGCAAAGGATTAAGTTTGTAGATAATGGCATGGCAAGGTTTGAAATGGTCAAATATCTTGGAAGAGATATGACATGTGAGTACGTTGAGCTTGTGTTGTTATCATGTGTCAATCTAACATTTTTGAAGTGGTTTAGGTTAGTGTGTGAAAGTAATGATATGTTTATTCAAAGATATAATACAAACCATATTTTAAAAAAAACCTGAGCAAAAGAATTAATATTATTTATTTATTATTATGAGAAAATAAATAATTAAAAATGGTATTAATATTTATTAACGAGGTTTCTAAATAAAAAGATGAGGAAAAAAATGATCATGAAAAAAAGATAATGAACCAAAAAGTTAAAATATGAGTAGAAAAGTCAAAAGTCAGAATAATATTTACGCCGTAAGGCGTTTCCCTCTTAAATGAACTCCCCAAAATGCCCTTCTGTCCTAATAGTAGCCTTTAGATCTTTTGTTAGACGATTGAACAAAAATCAGTTGTCCAATTTAATTATAAAATGTTTTAAAGCATTAAAATACCCTTTAAAAAAACTCTGCTCTACATCTGTGCACTTTTTACTTGGGAGTTACAGGTGGAGTCCATTTGAATTCTACAGATAGAGTCCATTTGAATTCTTAGTGGAGTTTATCGCTCTCCTTAGATCTTCGATAGCATCCAAACTGCCTATCTAGACTGCCTTAGTTAGCTACAGGACTTAGGGAGTCCATTACAGAAACAAAACTAGCTACATCACAACTACAAGAACAATGCTCTCCGCTCCACATCTGTGGGCAGAGCAGTTTATTGATTGTCTTGGCATCTCATGGCAATGAACAACGAGGCTTTGTGGCGTATGCTTGCAGCGTCATTTACATGATTTTCTCTCTCCTGGTGATGTTCGGAAAGGTATTTGTTTCGGTGGCACAGATCTTTTGTAGTAATTGTTTGGAGTGGGAACCGGCAGAGAAAAATTCAACTGCATTCGTCTGCTTTGGAAACAAATCCATTGTCAAGCTTTTGTAATGTTGTATAGAATATTTTCTTAAAAACGAGGCAAGAATTACCTTAATTTTAAAAAATCTTAACAGAATTTCTGTTTTCTTTATGGTAGTCTTTCTGAGCCATCGGCTTAATTTAATTTGATTTGTAGGCATTCTTTCTTTTGTTAACATAGATCTGTAATTCTAGACAGAACAGGGGAGAGTTTTCCTCATCAAACTTCTTGCTAGCATCAGACAGATTTGACGTTAGAACTATATTGCTTATATTTCCTTGTCTCTTATTATCAGCGTTGCCAAGAGCCATGGTCTCAGGCTTTGTCAAAACCGACAAATAATTTCATGTCAAAGGTATCTAGATATATGTCTGTGGATGTGCCATTAATATTTTGTTAGCTGCATGTCTTGTATATCTTTACTATTTGCACAATCGCATTGATTCCTCACAGTGCTCCACTATTCATCATTTATTCCATTGTACATACCGACACTTATTTCGGACTTGCATCAACTGAGCATGCCCAGTTTTCCTAATCAACAGAGATCTAAGCCTTGCATATTACCCTTTTCAATCGACTTCTTAAACTGTTCAATTAAATTGTTATATGTAACTTCGCTGACAACTTGAAGGAGGTCTGAAATTTTTATTCAAATAGGTTGAATAGAACTTCAGATGATGTGTCTCAGAGAGACTTCAAATCTAGCGAAATACATACAAAATTTTCTTTTAGAAACCAGGTGAACATCAAAACGTTGCCTCAGAGGATAATTCAGAAAACTCGAGCCTTCTTCAAGAACTTGAACAGCCTCATACTTGATTAGAAAGAGCTTTAGAAGGAACAAGATATACCTAGCAATATCACAGAACAAAAACTTTGGTCTCTGCTTTAGAATAGGTCTATTTAATGTGGCCTCCTTTCGTTTTAGGGCTGAGGTCTGCATTTGTTATCACTGAGTTGTTCCTCAGATCTCATTGACCAGTTCTTTTTCTTCACCAAATTCAGTGCCAAATAGGGAGATGAGGTGCTTATTTATATTAGTTCAATCCAGAGTGAACCGTCATGACTATAGGAGGAGGTCAACTTGAGTTTAGTTTTAGCTGACTCCTGCAATTGATAGTAATTCCATGCTTTTGATATTGCTTTGTGATTGTCATGCCAGTACGATCCCATTTGGCTTGTGCTCATATAGGTTTTTTTAGTTAGTTTCAAACCATAAAATCTATCCCAACTTTATCTAATGGGCTTGTAATATAGCCTTCTTTCCCACATTTTCTTGATTATAAAATAATGTCAAAGTAAAACGAGAGTTAGAAATATTTTTCAACAATAGTCACTTGCATCAGCTGATTATTATCTCGCTTGGTTTTCATCATTTCCTTGATTATAAAATACTGTCAAAGTAAAACTAGAGTTAGAAATATTTATCAACAATAGTCACTTGCATTAGCTGATTATTATCTCGTTTGGTTTTCATCCTTATGGTTCAATATGGACTGACCATTTTCTGCAAGATTAGGAAAGCCTACCGTGCCTTTGAAAGATAGATTTGATTAATGAAGGACATAAGTTAAAAATGCAGTGATCATCCTGTAAACAAATATATATACTCTATATATATCAAAGCAGCAGACTGAAGGCACTGAATTTGCCCATTTCAGACTCATTTATGATATATCTATTCAAATGTTTACATAAACCAATATTTCATCCACAGTGGCTAAGAGTAGTATATATCAAAGACTGAAGGCATTGAACTCGCCTCAAACAGTAAAATCAACTCTAGAAGATAACTCTAGGTCTCTGTTCAAGGAACCAGATCCAATTATGGATTGCATTTAGGTGCCTTCTCATTAAGTTTAGTATGTTTTCTATCTATGAGGACTCTACTTGTTTTTCCTTCTACTATTTTCGGTGTTTGGTTGTATAGACACTAACTATTATCCAAGCCAACTTTAGAAATGCAGTGAGAGAGAATCATATGGTTACTCCTTGTTTTTGTGCATTTTTCGCACAGTTACCAAAAAATATACACAGACACACCAAACAGTATATTACAGCCAGCTTACAACCACTTTTTACAGAAATGACAGCAAAAGAACTTTATGGGATACCTCCAAACGATGTAGACACCCACATGCTCCAAGTACATGAAAACATAAAATGCTAAAACACATTACTAGATGGTAAGGAGGACACCTCTCGCTAGAGTTTCACATGAGATCTCACAGATCACTATTCGCTGAAAAAATTCTCATGCTAGATGCCACGTGCCAAAACATTTTAATGCAAGTGAAGTTACAGATCCTTACATTAAAATGATATAAGGATTAAGAAAATACTGTGTGTATTACACTTCTAGCTTCCTCTATGCCTTCCACCCAATAGTTTGGTCTGCAGATACCGCATTTGGTTTGGTTTTGAGCCCAAGATTAAAATAGTGTTTATTTTGTTCATCAAAAGTTAAAATTTCACAGACAACAAATGAATGTTTTTGGAATGGAAATTTTAAGGGTATTCGAAACTCCAATACTATGATCTCCACTTTCTTGCCTTTAGTATCTGTGCCTTGGCTTGGCCATCAGCTATATATTTTTAGTCAAACAAGTGGCCTTAAATATACTAATTGAAACTTGATATCTAGTCTCACTTAATCCCAGCTTCATGTGCTGAATTTCAACTTTATCACTAAGGCATTATTATGTACAGTTTTCCTCTTCACTTTAGAAAACCTGTAAGTTAGCTTTTCTCTGTTCTATGCTAAGTTTCTTGACTTATGAATGAATGCAATAACCAATAACAATTACTACCAAACATATTTGGCCTTGGGTATGAATATAAGAGTTCGGTCAAGTGACAAAGACCATCATCATTACTCACAACTATGCAAGTTGCTATTTGCATTCTCATGGTGTTATGTGTGTACAATAAGGTCACAGACCTATTACATGGATGCATCTGTTCAGGGAATGTCTTCATTAAGATTTCGAAAATTGAGGTCTCTTATTTGGGGTTGTGTTGGTCCATCACACAATAAAAACCCAAAATAAAAAAATTTCAAATATCTCAAGGAAAAATTATGGAATGTCGAGATTTTTCCACTTTCCAACCATCTCAGACAGTTTAAAAAACGTAATCTTGACTAATGTAAGACGGTAAGGAATATCTCAGTTAGGTCCACTCTAATGTTGACTAATGTAAGACGGTAAGGAATATCTCAGTTAGGTCCACTCGTGAAAGTTCAGAAGCATTTGAACATGCTTCTAATCAACAAAATTACAATGGAATTAGAAATTGTGGAATTAACACACTATTTAATAAAAAGAGATTAATCCAAAAAACTTTTTTCCCATAGGAATAATATTAAATTCACCTCTTATGATTTTTTGCTGGGATTTATATTAAAATCCACCTTATCTAATTGCAGAAGGAACAATCCATGAACAAATTTTAGAATCTACATAATTACAAGAGCATTAGTGACATTTCCTTTAATTTCTTTTATGGTAAATCCTATAAAAAATTTAAACCAAAAATAAATAAAGTATTACAGTAAAACCACAATAATACATACCTCTCCATCATACCAACCCGTCTCCTCATCTGCAATGCAAGCAGGTTTTAATAGTAAACACATAATTTTGCAACTGTTTTATCCTTTTGAATAGTATTTTTAAATGCTAATTAAGAGATGTACATAGTGGTCCTTTTACAACGATAGGAATTTGGAAAAAAGGCCCAAGGCATCCTACACAAGATAAGTGTCTTAAAATTACAAAATTGCCGGAAAGGTTTATTAGCCCGTCATTCAAACACAAACACAAAAGTCCAGAAGACCAGAAACATAAATTTAAACCTTGGTGGGAGTCATGCCTATATTTGGCAGAATTTAATATGATTGAATTTTTATTAGTACAAAAAACCAAAACAACAGATATTAAGAATTTTTTAGTATCATATTTATCTTATATTAAAAAAAAAACAATCTTACTTATTTTTATAATGTCAATTATACATTTTCATGTAAAGATAATAATGAATACAAATTTTAAATAATTTGTCAAAATTGTTGTAGAAAATCATTTTTCCTTATATTAATTTGGTAACAATTATTTTTGTGTAAAAAATAAAAATAAAATTAAAATTAGAAAAGGGCTAAACTTACCAGCTGATGGCTAAATTTAACCACTACAAATTTTCCAGGTTAAATTGATATGATTTAAATGTGAAATAAGTTATGATTTGGGATTACATTCTACAGTAGCACTGAGGAGACGATTACCAAGATAAGCCCATCCTAGATACAGTCGGAGAGTAGGAGGGTGACAACTAACAAGCCTCCACACAAAGCTCCAATCCCACATTTCAGAAGCTCATGTTCTGGATCCACACTCACACTCGCCACTGGCCCGTATTTCCAAATATCTTCATTCGCCCACGAGAAAAAGTCGGAATTGGCGAGACTTTGATATTCATTCACAGGTTGCTGGTCAAATGGAACTGGGCAATCAGTACCCCCAGGACTTCCATTGGCAAAAGGGGTGGTGTCCTGTCTCCCCAGTTACTAGATTTCCCATCCTTCTTGGCTTTAATTGTTATTAATCCTCCTATTCTCCTCTTATTCTTCTGTTTCTGATGATACAATTTTTTGTAAGGCCTCCCATTTCTACCACCTGCAAGTACCGGGACTGTCAGTGCTGTACTCCTTTTCGAAAAACTTGACGAATTGTTTTGAAGCGTATTAGATATCGAAACCATTAGTTTTGGGAGGTTGTGTATTCGCTGAATGTTCCATAATTGGCAGCCATTAGTCTTCTCCAGCGCCTGCAATGAAATATCCTTGCTACTGCTTAATTCAAGATATCGGTTGTTATATTCCCATTCACAATTCACATTCAGATTCCATAATCAATTATAAGATAGAGGAATGATAGATTCCGTGTTAGATTATGTAATGTAATCGACGGGATTGATAAGAGTTATAAGCTTCTACCATTACGAAAATAGATGTGGCTTCCTCTAACACTCCACTCCAAGGTTGGATTCAATACAAAGGTCACAATTCACGAAATCATTGTGATAAGATAGCAACAGCAACCACTCACTAATCTCCGTCTTTGAACGCGTAGTGAGTATTTTTATGGAAGATCGAGCTATTACAAGTTAATTCAACCGATTTAAAATTTCCTCCAATAAGGTTATGACTTTAAAGTTATGACTTTAAAGTTAGTGAATTATTTTATATTCATATTGATATTTGATAAGTTAGTGAATTATTTTTAAGTTTTTCTCTTAAATGAACTCCCCCAAATGCCCTTCTTAATCATAGCCGTTAATTTTTTGTTAGACTATTGAACAAAAATCAGTGGTCCAATTTAATAAAAAAATGTTTTAAAACATTAAAATACCCTTAAAAAAAACTCCGTCGACATTGCGCTTTTGGAGTTACAGGTGGAGTCCATTTGAATGTGGAGTCCATTTGAATTCTACAAGTAGAGTCCATTTGAATTCTTAGTGGAGTTTATGGCTCTCCTTAGATCTTCTATAGCATCCAGACTACTTTAGTTAGGTACAAGACTCAGGGAGTCCATTACAGAAACAAAACTAGCTACATCACAACTACAAGAACAATGCTCTCGGCTCCACATCTGTGCTCATAGCAGTTTATTGATTGTCTTGGAATCTCACGGGGATGAACAACGAGGCTTGGTGGCGTATGCTTGCAGCCTGATTTACACGCTTTTCTCTCTCGGTGATTTTCTGAAAGGTATTTGTTTTGGTGGCACAGATCTTTTGTAGTAATTGTTTGGAGTGGGAATAGGCGGAGAAAAATTCAACTGCATTCGTGGGCTTTGGAAACAAATTCATTGTCAAGCTTTTGTAATGTTGTATAGAATATTTTCTTAAAAACGAGGCAAGAATTACCTTAATTTTTTAAAATCTTAACAGA
>APFE030733085.1:83411-101146 GCA_000404065.3 Pinus taeda | reverse complement strand
AATTGCCTGAAGTGGCCACGTTGGCTCAGGCCGTGGACTGTTTCCCTCTTTGAGGGTTTTAACCACGTCAAAAATACTAGTGTATTGATATGTGATCTGTTTGTGAGCGGTGTCCTTTAGTGTTCTGTCTGAGGAACTTACCCTGTAAATCCCTACATACCATCAACCGTGATTATTATTTTTCCTTTATTAATTTTCATTACATGGAATTTTCACCAGATCTATTACAGAACCCACACCATCCTCCATGTTCAACCACAACTATACCTCAGAAAAACCACTGAAAAGAAAACATACATCCCATGGAGCTTATAACATAGTTTGTTGCAGTATTTACAATCACCACCCTACTAAAAATCAAACCAACATGAAAACATAACAATATGACAACTATAGTGACATGACACCCATACCATTATTGGAGCTTTATAACATAGCTCGTGGCAGTATTTACATCCACATACATATGTACATATACCAATCATCACCAAAACATGTGCCAAAAACATATATCAAAGACGTGTACTAAAACATCCACTCAATCAGTGAATAAGGAAGGATACATAGCCCACATCTGATCTGCAATCTCCCATGTAGCTTCATCAGGCCCAAAGTGCTTCCAATATACTTTAACCTACTCAATTTCTTAGTTCTGTTTCATGAGCACCTTTCTTTGCAACATACATTGAGGTTCCGACTGGAATTCTCCATCTGGCTCCACCTGCAATACAAACCAGTCAATCGCATGATCAACATATTTAACATACTTCTTAAGAAATTACACATGGAAACATCATGGAATTTCATTGTTATAGGTAGTGCAAGTCGATAGGATATTGACCTAATCCTCTCAATAATCTCGAAAGGTCCACGAAAGCGGGGTGCCAGCTTGGCACATGATCCAATCTGTAAGGAACTATTCATTGGTTTGATGCGCAAGTACACTGGTTCCCCAACCAGGAACTCCTTGAACAACCTATTTCAATCTACATAACTCTTCTACCTAGCTTTTCTTTCTTTCAAATTCTTCTTGATTACCTGCATTTCCTGCTCCATGTCAACCAACATTTCTGGTCCAATCAACATTCTTGATGATTCTTGAGAGTAAAAGCATCGGGGATGGGACTACAACATTCCACCCGATCATAGATTGGCTGAGCCGATTCTATCTTTAGCCAATCACCCCCGTGCTATATATGATCATGAATGTGGGACTCAAACCAAAAGAACCAACCAGGGTATCCCAAGTCTAAACCACCTCACCCTCATCAATAGAAACTAGGCTTTACCATAATCCACACTAGATCACTAGACTAAAACAATAAACATGTGGTAATCGGCTTTACCATGATCTCCACCAGATCACTTGATCCAAAATGGATCTAACATAGACTTCTAAGTCTATGAATTTTCCTCACGGAGGAAAAATGGAAGTCAAAGGATGCTCTTGGAAATAGTCTCATTGTAGAGATCTCTTCATTTTGAATCTAACGCAATTTGGATGGGCAAAAATGGACTTTGGATGAAGAAGATATTGTAAAACGAAAATTTCCCATTGTCCTCTGAAAAGGAGGCATTTTCTTGTTAAATGGGACCTAATGGAGAATATGCATCTCTTAAAGAAAATCACATCGGAAAGGTTTAAAGGGTGGAGCAGCAAGCCTTAAGGGCTCCCCGATAGCGATCTCCAATATATTGCATCGAAGGAAGGCCTTCACGCGATATCGGAACCCCGGACCATTTACATGTGCGATTAGCGATTGCAATATCGACGATCGATGATCGGGTCATGCAAATACCAAGGGGGCCGTTACATGCGACATACGTTGATGCGATACGCTAATGCAATGGGCCGATAGTGATAGCACCGATAGATAATCGACAATCAGTAATCGGCGAATCCTTGATACAAGGGTCGTTGCGACTTGCGACATGCGATAAAGGCTGGACCCGATAAGGTTATGGACGCAATTTCATAATATTTGAAATCCGGAATTGCGGATTTTCTTTGTATTTTTTGTGTATTTGGGTTTTTGGCCTACGTAAAGAAATTGCGATATGCGATGAAAGGATGGACCCAAAAGACTTATAGGGGTGATTGCATATTATTTAAAGTCCGGCTAAAAGGCCCATGATGTGTTTTGTGTGCATTTTCCTGTGTAAATCCGAATACTTTTATGTATTGGACATATGGCCCTTTTCAGGATTTCGTCTGAAGAAAGGTTGTTGATTCCTTTGTAAACTATCCCTGTTCTTGAATCATTTGTGCCACGCTGTAAGCAGGCATTTTGTAACAATGATGTGTTGTAATAGGAATGCATTCTACATAGAGAGCCACAGAGCCATAGAGCCAGATCGCCAGTCGTAGAGCCATAGAGCCATAGAGCTAGAGGCCCAGTCGAAGAAACACAGAGGCAGAGGAACGATTACCCACAGAGAAATAGACAGGAAGTTGTAGAGATGGAAGGATGCCTCATAAAAGCCAGAGAGCATGATTGACAAGGGGGAGTTTTGGAGTCGCTTGGAGGTCAAACGAAACCATAGAGCTTAATTGATAGAGGTTCGCTTGGAGGTCAAGCTAAACCAGAAGCTCATGAGAGCCAGAGCCAAGAGCTAGAGCTAAGAACCATATTAGAGAGCCAGAGTCAGAGCGAGAGCCAAAGCTGAGAGCTAGAGCCAAGATCCAGAGCAAGAGCCAGAGCCAGAGCCAAGAGCCAGAGCTAGAGCCAAGAGCCAGAGCCAGAGTGAGAGCCAGAGATGAGAGCCAGAGCTAGAGCCAGAGACAAATCTAAGAGCCAGAGCCAGATCCGAGAGCCAAAGCTAGAGCCAGAGCTAGAGCCGAGAGCCAGAGCCAAGAGCCGAGAGCCAGCGAGCCAAACAGTCAGGGATAAAAATGGTATTCTAAGACCAATGGTTCAGTTGTAACCTATTGGAGTTAAGTGTGAAACTTGTAAAAGAATTCAGCCATAGTCCCAAAGAGTCTAATCGAGTTGATTAGAGCTCAAGGAGATGTAGCCCAAGAGGTTTGGGTGAACTCCATATTATATTGTTGTTATGTGTGATAGTGTATTGCTACATTGTATTTAATGTTATGTGTGTTTTACATCAACATAAGAAAATGTACATAAGCACTTGAACAGTCAAAAAACAAACATAAACACACACCTCTTTCAAGTTCTTTTTATTCCACAAATTATCAATCATAAGCTAGATCTTGGGAATATATAAGCTTTGGAGTGGGAGAGGTTCTTGTAAGTTTGACAAGAAGCCTTTAGTGCCCCATTTTAGATCAAGTGGTATCAGAGCTTAAGTTATACCAGAGTAGGTGGTATCATGAAGCAAGTTGTATCATGATGCAAGTGGTACCAATATATGCTTGTTTGACTTGAAAGGTGTTCAAATAGTAGAAAGAATTTAGTTGTTTGATTGTTTGTAAACTGACCGTTGTTTGAGTTTGCAAAGGTGAAGGGAAAGCTATTGATAACTAAGTCTAGGAGAGGACAAGAAGGAAGAAGGGTTGAAGGCATTCTTCTTATCCCAAAGGACCTCAAAGCAATCCTTGAAGAACAAGAGGTTTGTTGCAAAAGGTTGCTTGAATAAGCTCTTTGTTAATCTTGTATGAAGTTCTTTTGTTCATTTTGATAATGACAACTTCTACAAGTGAGTCCTCAAATTCTTCCTTCATCACAAGATTCTTTGATAAAGGCATGAAGCAAGACTTGTTCACCATGATGGATATGGTGAGAGAAATGTATGAGTATGGAAGGAAGAGAATCATACTTAGAGAGCAGTTGAATTCCATGAAGGACCAGAAGCAGTTGCTTTCTAACAAATTGCAGGAAATGGAGAGGCAACTTCATATTGCAAATATGAACCTAAAAAGGATGCATGAGTTGGAGATACAACTCTTTGTTGCCAAAGAAGCCTTAGTCAAGTATCATATTGAAGAAGAGGTAAATAATTCCAGTTTGCCTTGAAATTCTTCTAAGAATGTTTATGTTGGTTCTTTTCAAAAACATACCAAAGGCAGAGGTTCCAAGTTAATGTCCAATATGGGCTATGAAGGAAAAGGCTTGGGCAAACATGCACAAGGTATTGTTGAGCCAATAATAGTTGAGGAAAGACCTAATTATTTGGGTCTTGGCTATGGATAGTCTTATGGAGAAAGTTCCAAAGGTACCATGAAGATAATTGAAACAGTTCCAAGAAGGAGTTTCATTTCAAGTCTTCTACCTCAAAAGTGTAAAGATTGTATTCATGGGGAATGCAATAGCTTGAAACATCATTTTTAGGAAGAAGGTGTTCATAAGCATACACTTGAACCAAAGAGTTGTGGAAACTATGAAACCATTGAAGAGGTTGATGGCATTCCAAAGGGAGCTACTTCTTCATTTGATTCACCTCCTCATGAAGGCAATAAAGGTGAAAGAGAAAGGCATAAATCTAGTTTTAATCATATTCCTTTTGATTATGTTAAGCATGATTAATTTCCATATAAGAATGGGAAAAGAATTGCATGTTCCTTTTGTGGTTTGGATAACCATAATGTTTCTAGATGTTGGAAGAGAATGGCCACATATAAGAAATTTTTGAAGGAAAGGAAGCAAGAAGCCAAAGGTCCACTAGACAAGGCAAATCATGCTGTCAAAAAGATGCACATGTGTTTCACTTACTCCCATAAGCAAGGACACATTGCTGAAAAGTGTTGGACTTTGAATCCAACAATTCTTCCACAAAACTTGAAGAAGGTGGGAAGAGGAAATGGAAGGAATGGAAAGAAAGATTCCATGATTGATGTGTTCTAGGATGATTCACATGTTGATGCTGATGTGCAGACAAAGGTAGAACCTTTGAAATGGATTGGTAAGAAATGGTTAGAGTTCTTATCCAATTAAAATTACATGTCTATTGATATAATGCATATATTTTCATTTCTTTGTTAATGAGATGCAAGTTGCAGGATTCTACTAAGAAGGTGAATGGAAACGTTGAGTAGGGGAATCACTTTATTGCTGCAACATTATATTCATTTCAGCTTCGAAAGTAGAGTGTGCTTAAGAAAAAGTTGAAAGATGAAATGCATGCATAAGCATGATATGCATGACCACAGGGATGTTGATGATTTCCTTGTATTTGAACATGTATGTGTAATTAACTAGAAGGGTTGATTGCTTTGTTTTTAAACATGCATGTAATGCAATCTTGACTTGAGATAAGTTGATTTGGTCTCCAAGATGGAGATGATGATGAAGTGTTTCATCTTTGAAAAAGAATTGTAGAATTCTTTTTCTACGTGCTTGACTTGAAGGGTCCATTATTTTAAAGGCATGTTTTGTTGGCTTGTTATCTAGTCAATCATTTGTATGCAGATGTAAAGACTTGGAGGTGTTCACAAGATGTGAAATCTATTTCTTTTGTTGAAGCAAGAGTTTAGGCCATCCAGTGGTTGTTTTTAATCCTGTTGTTGTTAACAGTTATTGTTGACAGTATGTCAAACAGGTACAAATGAAATTTTGTGAAATAGATGTAACTTCACGTTGGTTTGAGCCACCTTGGATAAATGATCAAGGCAGAGAAGTTCAAACTACCTTCTATGACCTTCTCAACAGGATTTTTGCAGGAAGTCAAGAAGGAAGATAGTTCTTCCCAAGGGGACAAGCACATCCATGAAGGGAGTGTTCAAAGGCTTTGGTTCAGAGGCACTATGCAAGGCAAGTGTATGGAGGCTAAAAGAAGAGGGTGAGGTACTCTCATTTACTGTTCAAATCAATATATCAATCTTTTGGAGTCCAAAATATTTTTAGTGTGAAGGTGTGATCCAAAATGGATCTAACATAGACTTCTACGTCTATGAATTTTCCTCACAAAGGAAAGATGGAAGTCAAATAATGCTCTTGGAAATACTCTCATTGCAAAGATCTCTTCATTCTGAATCTAACGCAATTTGGATGGGTGGAAAGGGATTTCGGATGAAGGAGATATTGTAAAAAGAAAATTGTCCATTGTCCTTTGAAAAAGAGGCAGTTTCTTGTTAAATGGGACTTAACGAAGAATATGCATCACTTAAAGAAAATCGCATTGGAAAGGTTTAAAGGGTGGAGCAGCAGGTCTTAAGGGCTCCCCGATAGATATCTTTGATATATCGCATTGGAGGAAGGCCTTCGCACGCTATCGGAGCCCCAGGTTTTTTACATGTGAAATTAGTGATTGTGATATCGACGATTAGTGATCAGGTCGCGCAAATACCAAGGGGGTTTTACATGCAACATACACTGATGTGATACATTGATGCAATGTGCCAATAGCGATAGCACCGATAGAGCAATCGGAAATCAGCGATCAGCGAATCCCCGAGACAAGGGCCGTTGCGACTTGCGACATGCAATAAAGGTAGGACCTGATAAGGTTATGGACATGATTTCATAATATTTGAAATCCAAAATTGTGGATTTTATTTGTATTTTCCGTGTATTTGGGTTTTTGGCCTACGCAAAGCGATTGTGATATGCGATGAAAGGATGAACCCAAAAGGCTTATAGGGGCGATTGCATATTATTTGACATCCGACTAAAAGGCCCATGATGTGTTTTGCGTGTGTTTTCCTGTGTAAATCCGAATACGTCTGTGTATTGGAAATATGGTCATTTTCGGGATTTCATCTAAAGAAAAGCCACTGATTCCTTTGTAAACTATCCCTGTTCTTGAATCATTTGTGCCATGTTGTAATCAGGTGTTTTGTAACAATGATGCATTGTAACAAGAATACGTTATACGCAGGGAGCCACAGAGCCACAAAGCCAGATGGCCAGTCGGAGAGCCAGAGAGCCAGAGAGCCAGAGAGCCAGTCGAAGAAACGCAGAGGTAGAGGAATGATAGAGAAATGGATAACAAGTCACAGAGCCAGACGAATGCCTCATAAAAGCCAGAGAGCATGATTTATAGGGGGAGTTTTGGAGTCACTTGTAGGTTGAGCGAAACCAGAGAGCTTAATTGACAGAGGGTCGCTTGGAGGTTAAGTGAAACCAGAAGCTCATGAGGACCAGAGCTGAGAGCCAGAGCCGAGAGCTAGAGCCAGAGTCAGAGCCAGAGCTGAGAGCTAGAGCCGAGAGCCAAAGCCAAAGCCAGAGCAAGAGCCAAGAGCTAGAGCCAGAGCCGAGAGCCAGAGCCAGAGCCAGAGCTAGAGCCGAGAGCCAGAGCCAGAGCCAGAGCTAAGAGCCAGAGCTAGAGCCGAGAGCTAGAGCCGAGAGCCAGAGCCAAGAGCCGAGAGCTAGCGAGCCAAACGGCTAGGGATAAAAATGGTATTCTAAGCCCAATGGTTCAGTCATAACCTATTGGAGTTAAGTGTAGAACTTGTAAAAGAATTCAGCCATAATCCCAAAGAGTCTAATTGAGTTGATTAGAGCTCAAGGAGACGTAGACCAAGAGGTTTAGGTGAACTCCATATTATATTGTTGTTATGTGTGATAGTGTATTCTTACATTGTATTTATTGTTATGTGTGTTTTACATCAGCATAAGCAAATGTACATAAGCACTTGAACAGTCAAAAAACAAACACAAGCACACACCTCTTTCAAGTTCTTTTAATTCTGCAAATTATCAATCATAAGCTAGATCTTGGGAATATATAAGCTTTGGAGTGGGAGAGGTTCTTGTAAGTTTGACAGGAAGCCTTTAGTGCCCCATTTTAGATCATCACTAGGAAAAAACAAGCACGGATGCCATTGGATATATCCATCTACACCGTGGGGAATTTTCCTATCTCCTAGTCTCTCACAATTTAATGCAATCCACACCGGATCACTAGGCCCTAAACTAAGACTCCACTCTCAATGATTTACCATACATCCCATCCTAGGATTACTAGGCATGATTAAGAGCAACCACCTTTAGGCTTTACCATATATCTCGTCGTTCACCGATCGAGGATTCCTATGCCCACCAAGGCAACACAAAATCTAGCTTTACCGCAACCCACACTCTAATTCAGTGGTTACTAGGCCATGTGTTATTTTATTTAGAGATCCGCCTCACTCAACTTTGAATCCATCTAGAAATATAGATCAACCAAAACACGAGAATCCCATCACACCATGGCTATCCGAAAATGGCAAGGCTAGGATGAAAACACTGTCACACTTGGAAAACCCCATGCTATAACAACAAAGAACCACATGCAATACCATGCATGCCAAGTCTAACAAAGAAAACACACATGCAAATCAATACATGCAAAGAATCATGTTGTAGCTAAGCTTGGCATACAACTGATGCTCTCTTAGCAATATTAAAATTGTTGCTAAATGCTCATCATGTTCTTCTTCATTCTTGGAGTATATCAAGATGTCATCAATGAATATAGTAAAAAACTATCCAAATAAGGACAAAAAACACTATTCATCAAACAGATAAATGTAACTGGGAATTATTCAAAATGAATGGAACTACAACAAACTCATAATGCCCATACCTAGTCCGGGAAGTTGTCTTGTAAATTTCTTCTTCCTGGATGTGTACCTGATGGTATCTTGATCTCAAGTCAATATTCAAGAACACTGCTACTCCCTTTGGCTAATCAAACAAATCATCATTCCTTGACAATGGATACTTGTTCTTGATGGTCACTTTCTTCAACTACCTATATTCAATGCATAATCTGAGAGTACTGTCCTTGTTCTTCACAAATAGTACTGGTGCACCCCAAGGTGATACACTTGGTGTAATGTATCCCTTGTCAAGCATTTCCTTCAACTACAACTTTAACTCTACCAACTCAGGTGTTCTCATCCTGTAAGGTGTTTTTGATGTTGGGGTCTCACCTGGCACCAACTCAATAGAAAAATCTAGTTCCTGATGAGGTGGAAAATCTAAAATCTTTGCAGGAAACACATCCTGAAACTATTGTAGAAATTTGTACCTTCTCAAAACATCCGCATCCTAAACTTCCTTAACTTTTTCGCTAGAAATATGCACTGCAAATAACACACACCCTTTCTTGTGAATACTCTTGTCTTGCATAGTTGTCACCATCTTAACTGATGTGGCTTTCTTCTTTCCTTGTAAGACCCTTGGTTACCCACTGTCATGCAAGCACTCAATGGATTTGTCATAACAATCTACCTTAGTCTTGTGAAGATATAACCAATCCATACCCAAGAGCATATTGTACAATCATAATGGAAATACATTCAAGTGCACTGATATAGACATGCTATTCAAATCAAATGCACAAGCTCTTACCCAATGATGAAATCTTTTCTTTGTACCTGTAGCCAACTACACTAACCAAGATTCTACATGCACTTATTTATTCAAACCACACTTATCCACCAAGTCAGGATTAACATAACAATAATTAGATCAAGGTTAAATCAAAATGGAAACAACTTGATCACAAATCTTACCATCCATCTCAATGATAGATGCTTGATGGTCTTCTTGTCTATTATCCAATGCTTCATCATAGATACGACAATCACTCTGAGCAATATCCCCAACAATTTGCATCTCCTGTGCACTATATATCTGAGGCCTACCACCCTGATTTTGTGGACAACCTCTCTTAAGGTGTTCTTTACCGCATGTTCAACACTCCAATTGTCCAGTACCATCACCTTTATGATGTTGTTGTGATCCATGTCCTTGTCTAGATACATTGAACTTATTTTGTGGTGCCACATTTTATTTATCTTCTACATTCTGAGGCCTTTCACTTTTCGACTGTATTTTACCTTTACCTTTATCTTTCCCTTTCCATCCTTGCTGATATTCATTCTTATGCTTCAACTGCTCATAGAAATGCTTCAATTTCCCAATAAATTCCTCAAGTGACCAAGGCTTATCTTAGTCAATCTGATCTCTAAATGTTAATGGAAAACCACTGAAAAATTGTTGAACTTTAGCTTTCTCATCTTTAATATGTGGTACATACCTCAATAACTCTAGGAACTTAATCATGTACTCTTCATATTTCATTGATCCCATCTTTAGCTCATACAATTACTCAACCTTACTACTGTAGTACCTTTATGACAAGTACTTATTCCTAAAAAGCCTCTTGAACTCATGCCAACTCAAGTCCTATGCCTTGATGTCTCTGACCCACTTCACATCTTCCCGCTAGATATATTCTTTACCTCTCAGGATGAAGATATCTACTCTAGCCTTCATATTATTTGTGTAATTATGGAACTCAAAGCACTTCCTCATCCCAAGTACCCAAGCCTCTGCATCTTTTGGCTTCTTCACATCTCCATCAAAATTAGCTGGCTTTTCTTTCTTAAATTCATCTGGAAAGTATCCTCTACCACTCGTCCTATAAGGATGATAACGATGATGATCATAATGCCTACTAGAACTAGAACTAGAGTAGTACCTATATCCATAACCTCTCCTATGTGGAGTATCCAATGGCCTGCCATCTCTCACTGTGTAATCTCTATCTGACCTGTGACCACCATGAGACCTACTGCCATATGTCGCATTAGTTTTTTCCTCCTACCAATGTTTGATCCAAAGTGTCCCCTATCGCTGCAATTATTACAAACTCTGAAGGAGTATTTCATTAACCTCTACTTATTTCTCTTGTGCCGACATGATTTTGTCATTGTCCACCTTACAACTCCTTATTTCTTCCTTCAAGCTTCGCAATGTCTCTACTAAGTGAGAAGAGTTCCCAACACCACACGAATCATCTGATTCATTAGGAGAATCTTTGTAGTCTACCATCTTGCTAGTCATTTTGATATCTTTCCTGCAACACATACTATGTCATCTAAACCAAATCACAATAAACCAACACACCTTAGCAAAATTCGGGGAGGAAATTTCATCTGCAAGATCAACCAATCAACGTAGTACATGTATAACATAATCATGACAACATATATACATGTAATACATAATCATATAAGCATATAACCATCATTATAGCTAGAGTCCAATCATCAATTCATGACCATATCAACCACACATATCATGACCTCATGCATGACAACAACAACCATACCAATGTACACTAACAATATGCAAGCATAAACAACATGTAACCAACCATACACATAACGAAACACTTCACAACAACAACATCCTCTTTCACATGGCAACATCACTACAACCATGACTGAAACCATGCATATGAAACAAGCATATAGACCAAAAGGACGATCAACAAATGTGCAACCGATATGATTGAATTACCAACAAACACCGCCCATCTATTCCAAGGGATGAACCATGCTCTGATACTACTATGTAACACCCTTATCTCACATGTACCTAAGTAACTGGACAATCAAGGTAAATATGCAATGAGAGGCCACTATAATGGGATTCAACCTCCTAAGTCACCTTAAGGGAGTGGAATCGATGAAACTCACCATAAAAACCTTCCACATCAACAAAAGAACTCCTTGAATCCATCTCAACCACTTAGATAACCAATCCCTCTATCCCACTGAGGTTTTAGACCATTAAATCCCTGGACGCTCCATTGATATGGATATGCATGAGTCCAGGAGGCTCCAGATAGTGCCGTAGCATGGGTATACATGCGTCTAGGGACTTTTCTCCTTAGACTTGTGCCTCTAACTCTATAATTGGTGCCATTTTTTAGGCCCAAAGCCTAGGTCACTACCTAGAACTCAATGACACTTTTAGAATTGAAAGATAATAAGAGAATAATGATACAAATGCAATTTATTGAACAAGGACTTGACTAGACCCCTACTAACCATGATAGGCATTTCGTCAAACATGTCACAAATATGTAATCTACAAGTTTAAACACTAGATTTGATTATAAGGGTCTCATACTTATCTCAGAATCACTAAGAAGCATTTTTGCCTTATATCATTAGTTGCATTATCATCTATTAGACCATAGATACATTGTTCATTCATTTACAAATAAAAACACGAGGCGATTCATACAACACCATTGTCATAATACATGATTATAACTAGCATAATAAAAATAGAAATATCAAGGATACATCAGCCATAGAATCCACATATAAACTAATGCATTTACACATAAGGTGTCAAGGAAAGAACCTCTTATTAATGAATGCAAAATCCAACTCAGGATCAGACCACCACATTCCAACCGACCATAGATTGGTTGAGCCAATTCTTTCTTGATCTAATCACCCCCGTGCCATATTCCAAGAATGAAAGTGGGACTCAAACCAAAAGAACCAACTAGGGCATCCCCAGGCTAAACAACCTCACTTTCATCAATAGAAACCAAAATTTACCGTAATACACACTGGATCACAAGGATAAAACAATAAACATGTGATAACATGCTTTACCATGATCTCCACTAGATCACTAAACAAAAACAAGTATGGATGCCACTGGATTTCTCCACCTACACTGTGAAGAATTTTCTTGCCTCCTAGTCTCTCAGGATTTACCACAATCCACACCGGGTCACTAAGCCCTAAAATGAGACTCCACTCTCCAGGCTTTACCATACATTTCATCATCAAATTAATAGGCCCGATGAAGAGCAGCCGCCTATAGGATTTATCATATATCCTGCCATTCACCAGTCGAGGATTTCTAGGCCCACCGAGGCAACAAAAATCAGGCTTTACAGCAACCCACAGTCTGGTTCAGGGGTTACTATGCCATGTGTTCTTTTATTCAGAGATCCACCTCACTCAGCTTCAAATCCATCCGACAATCCAGATAAACCAAAACATGAGAACCCCATCACACCATGGCTATCTGTAAATGGCAAGGCTAGGCTGAAAACATTGTCACACTTGGAAAAACCCATACCATAATAACAAAGAACCACATGCAATACCATGCATGCTAAATATATTAAGGAAAACACACATGCAAATTGATACCTGCAAAGAATAATGTTGTAGCTTCTTGATCATGCTCTTCCTTTCTTTCTCCTTCCTTCCTCTTACATTCTTTGCATTTCTTGATCCAATGCCAAAGTGCTCCAAGAAAAATCATGTGTCCAAGAGTGTGTGTGAGAGAGAGAAAATAATAAGAGAGCTCTAAAATTGAACTGACAAAAGGTACCAAATGATCCTTAGAATCCTTTTTATCAATTAGGTCTCTATTTTATTCATTTTTTATTATTTTCCTTCATTTTTCACCTCACATGCAACTTGTGACCTTTCACCTTCCTTTTCTCTTAATTTCCATTATTTTCATAAATAAATATGCCAAAACTTCCATTTTTCATTTCCAAAGCCTCAACCATTGCCTTTACCAATTTCCGTAGCCATAATAAACCAATCAACACCCACACTAGGATGTTTTTCTGAACATTCAACTTGGAATAAGTGTCGCATCAACTGTGGTTATTATTTTTCCTTTATTAACTTTTATTACATGAAATTTTCACAAGGGATGTTACAGTATTCTTCTCATGAGACATACCAATCGAAGTCACTATCAGTTCGATATTAAATTATGTATTGAATATAAGATTGACCAAAAGGTTTAAAATACGATAGTGCAAGGCATGCCCCCTCTTATGCAAGGGTTCCCCGGGGGCATTTTTTATGGTGTTGTGCAAGGTTGTCCACCTGATTGTGGGGTAAGAGAAATTCTCTTCCTTTCCCGGTCACTCCATGTATAGGTTATAACTTATCCTAGGCATAGATAAAGTAACTTAGTAGAATTCCTAGCATTGCAAACCTTACTCACAATGAATCCTATAAAGAATGTCAAAAATATCCAAATGATGGGTAATTCTAAATTGGTCATTGATTGGGATAACAACAAGATCTTGGTTGAAAATATATCCCCAACCAATATTTCATGACATCAAATATTCTCTTCCTTCCTTTGATTGGCTTTCGTATACTCATATTCTCAAATAACATTGGATTTCTTTTACTCATACTCTCAGAGAACTCGACTCCATTACAAATGGCTTATCCAAAGAATCCTTCAAATTTCCCCTTGGAACTTTCGTGATATTAGAACTTTTAGATGGAATTGAGCACATGATCAAATGGTAATTCTAATGTAACTTGGCATCTCATTTGGAAACATTGTCCCTTGACTAAATTGATGTAAATTTTATAGTTCATTAGTCTTGTAGTCTATGGTACAGGTCTTGGATTCTTTTATGTTGTCTTAAAACATTACAAACATGATATGTAAAAGGAACATATTTTCAAATTTATAAGGATAGAGGATAGAATGCAGAAATTGGATGACAAAATATATTCTTTTATAAGGATTGATAGACAAAATATGTCATTTTGGGAAAAAAAATGTATATTCTATCACATGAATATAAAATTTATTTTTTATGGAAATAATAATAATAATAATAATAATTAGGAAATCAAAGAAGGCATATGGTTGGCTAGGGTTTGCGTGGTTGGAGCTATCACAGCCAAGAGCACAGACCCGCGAGAGGAGGAGATGGGATGATACAACCTCTCACTTTAATCGCTCGACTTGGAGGAGGGGAGAAAAAGGTGAAGGCGAGCTTCTTACCTAGTGAAAAAATAAAAACAGTCCATGGAGTTTTTCTTCATTCATGGAAGGAGAGGCTTCCTTTGGTAGGGATCGAAGTAATGGTTCATAAAATTGGAAGGTGTGAGATCTAGAGTGAATACATAAGGGAAAAAGGGATGTCAGGAATCATTCCACTACATTTTCTGAGCACACATGAGGATGATCTGGCTTCTTTTTCGAAGATGCAATCCTTTCTCTAGAATATATCAATTTGTTGCATCTATCTGAGTACTCTCTTCTCCGATCCGGTATACAGCTTTCTTGGTATGATAGATCTACCTTTAAGTGCGCTAGATACACTTCATTCATTGACAAATTTGGACTTGGTCGGCCAAATACATAAGGAACTGGTCGAAGGCAGTCAAATATGTGTGTTAGGTGAGGGAACATGCCTTCAAATTTTTGTGCAGTATCCAAATGGAAGATCAACCCTCTTCGAGGCTCAAGAGTACCTTTTAGTGCAAGATATGAAGATGGATATTACAAAAAGAGAAGATATACCAATGGAAATTTAAGATCTTGATCTTTGTGGATAGAGCCCTCGAAGCTGATTTGTCTCTAAATTTCTATGGCATACCTGGAGACGCAACTATCATAGTCAATTTGTAGCTGCGAGGTGGCTTGCCTAAAAAATATGATGGATATACATCTTTCAAAGATTCTCTGAAAGGGAAGTCAGAAGTTCCAGTTAAACCAAAGAAGAGTCTTATTATTCACACAACGTACATTGTAGATTAGGTGAATAGGACCCATAACTGGTATTAGATATTTGAGAGATAAATGGTATTAGGTCAAACTTCCAATCTCAAGCAGTTGTATGTAGATTTAATGGATTCTGGCCAAAAACCTATGGATCATTTTCAATGGGGTTTTCATAATTGAATGGTAAAATTTGAATTCACCTATGTTTCGAGGTTTTTTTTATTGTCAAATTTGAAACAAAGAAGGATAGAGACTTGGTTTTGAGAGAGGGGCCTTGGTTTTGGGGATCTGCAGGTATATTAGTAACCCCATGGTTCCCATAATTTGATGCCAATACAATTGTGGTTTCAAAAATGTCAATGTGTGTCAGACCGCATAATCTCCCTTTCCATTTTTTGCATCATAAAGTTTTAGAAGAAATTGGAAATAAATTGGGTAAGTACATAAATACATATATTCAAAGATCAGAAGAATCAATCTTTACTTTTTCTAGAATATATGGAGATAGACCTTAGTCAAGTTTTAGCCATTCACATTTACCTATTACATGATAAAATTATTAGACCTAGTTTTTAGATTTAGAAAATAAGACATTTAGATGTATAATTTGCCTTCAAACTGGTCATTTACAAAGTATTTCCCCTAACCATAAAAAGAATCAAGCAAGAAATTGAAACAAGTAAAAAATCCCAAGGGTTGGAAGTTTCTAGAGCAACAAATGTCAGAAGAAGAGGACGAAGGAGAAAGGGGTAAGCCCCCATCTAAATTTAATCAGAATCCACATGAAATAAAATCAGACGGTGGAGGAAATCAAGAAAGCACACTAGTATCAAGTCTGATTGGTCTAGAAGTAGAGGGAATTTCAATTCCAGCAGTGCAAAGGGAAATGTTACCCATTGGGAAGGATACGAGTGGTTACAAGCAAACTCGTGTATCAGAGAGCTCTGACTCAGATAAGGAAAATATGATCATAGTTGAAGAAAACCAACTTGCAGTTGTTAATGTTACTCCCAATATAGGAGGTTAGCGGAAAGCCGAAAAAAGAAGGGAAAGGTAACTAATTATTTTTACTTAGTCCAAATGTTGTCTTTTTATTGCGTTATGATATCAAGATTTATGTTATTGTTTTTCTAGAAACCAGTTTTACTTGTATGGTTTGAATATTTTTGGAGCATATACAATATATAATTTTATATTTTCATAAATTCATCATCATCATCATCATCATCATCATCATCAGCATCATCAGCATCATCATCATCATCATCATCTCACTATTTTACTAACACTAAACACTACATTTTATCTAATGGAAATACTTCATCATCATCATCATCATCATCATCATCATCACCACCATCATCATCACCATCACCATCACCATCACCATCATCATCACCATTTTACTAACACTAAACACTACATTTTATCTAATGGAAATTTATTATTCATTAACCATAAATAAATATTTATAAATATCTTTATTTAATTAAAATTTCCCATAAATATTTATATAGTTTATAGTTACTTCATAAATATTTATGTTTATGATTATTATGTTATATTTTGTTAAGTTAATTTTTTAACCATATTCTTTATCGCGATTATATATATTTCAGAATTTTATAATGGATATTTTTAATAATAAAATTAAAAAATATAATCTTTTATATTGGACAACGTGATGAAAACTTTTCTTCATATTTTAGAATTTTTTAAATGACAATTTTTTAATAATAAAATTATAAATATAAATTTATATATATATATGTCGATAATGCGATGAAAATTTTTCTTTGTATTTTAAAATTTTAGAATGGATGATTTTTTAATGGATGCGCTCTCCAGATCTCTTCCAGGCTCGACTGCGGCTCCAGATCTCTCGACTGTGGCTCCAGATCTCTTCCAGGCTCGAGTGCGGCTCTATTCCTTTGGTCTCGGCGGCTCCAGATCTCTCGACTGCGGCTCTATTCCTTTGGTCTCGGCGGCTCTCTGCGGGACTGTGGATCCAGATCTATATATTTATATATAGTTGGTTATTGACTCGACTGAGAGTCCAGATCTCTTTTGCGCTCTCCATATCTCTTCCAGGCTCGATTGCGGCTCCAGATCTCTCGACTGTGGCTCCAGATCTCTTCCAGGCTCGATTGCGGCTCCAGATCTCTCGACTGTGGCTCCAGATCTCTTCCAGGCTCGAGTGTGGCTCTATTCCTTTGGTCTCGGCGGCTCTCTGCGGGACTGTGGCTCCAGATCTATATACGTTATATATTAATGAAATCTATGATATAAGTGTTTCTGCGGCTTCGATCTGGTGCAAATCTGCGTAAAATATGGCTCCGAGCTTCGCAAAAATAACTGGTGGCTCATCCGCCTCTGGAGGGCAATCTCCTGCCCATATAGTGAGTGAAGCCCCAGCTCCCACTATCCAAGTGGTCCAGGACTCACTCGATGAAGCTTTGAAGTTCTCCGAAAGTGCCCTAATTTGTCGGTTCAATGGTTTTTGGCCGCGGCTGATAGCACTCCACAATT
>APFE030733085.1:71088-83349 GCA_000404065.3 Pinus taeda | reverse complement strand
CATGGAACCCATCATTCGATCCCTCTACAGCAGTGATAACCGCAGCACCAGTTTGGGTGAGATTGCCAAGCCTACCCTTGCATCTCTGGAATCTCTCCTCGCTAAAAGCCATCGGAAATGCAATTGGGAAATTTTACTGCAGGTGCCCAGAAACAGAGGAATATGCCAGAACCACCTATGCACGCATCTGTGTGGAAATGGATTTCAGCGCCGGATTCCCAGCTGAAATAAACGTAACAAGTAAAGACTATTTGTGGAACCAGAAGCTTGATTATGAAAGTGTCCTCTTCAGATGTCGATCGTGCTTTGAGACGGGACATCTAGCCAAAAATTGCCCAAAAGCCTCTGAGAAAAATTTTGCTAGAAAAAACCACCACAGATCTACATGGTGGGAAGGAGCACAAAAAGAACACTACACTGTCATCAAAGAAGAATATTCTAGAGAAAACTCTGAGTCACAAGAAATCAAGGAAGAAGGAAACAACTCTCAAAGCAAGCAAGGAGAAAGCCCGCCCCAACAAATCAACAATTATGAGGATTTGAATACCGCAGAAAATAAATCTTCATTTAACAGCAAAGCAGATCTCCTAAACCAAACTTCTCCGACTATAGATCGCGAAGATAAGACACCAATGTCCCAAGAACCAGAAGAGATGAAGGAGATACAAGACAAAGGAAGTTGGAAGACCGTAGAGAAAAGAAAGAAAGCTACAACACCAATCTCGCCAAGAAAGACGAGGAACCAGACAAGTAAAAATTAAGAAAATTGTAGGTCCGATAGACCAATTTGGTCTCAGTGGACGTTAACCATCATCATCATCATCATCATCATCATCAATAATAAAATTACAAAATATAATTTTTTATATTTTATATTTGGATAATTGATGAAAGCTTTTCTTATCAATTTGTAAAGTAAATGAGAAGTATTAATATTATTTAGAATATTTTGAAGTCATATGAGTGGTGAATATACAAATTTTAAGAGTTAGTACTTGGCATGACACTCTTGCATTGAGAGGTGCTCTACAGTCTAATATAGAGGAGATTTATAGGCGTTAAACGTTAATTGTAAACAAATTTTAATATAAGGGAGATGTGTAGGCATTAAACGTTAGATGTAAACATTTCGTAAATCTTGGTTCTCTTACACATTACATATTACTATTGAATGATTAACCTTTATAAGTGAATGATAAAGTTATATTAATTAATTGAAATAGCTAACAATATCTTTGGACATGAATTGTAACATCCTCATCCCACATCTACCTAAGTAACTGACCAAACGGGGTAAATATGTGACGAGAGACCACTATAATGACATTCAACATCCTAGGTGACCTTAAGGAAGTGGAAGCAATAGAAACATACCACACAGACCTTCGACATCAACAACATAACTCCTAAGAGGCATCTGAACCAGTTAGGTAACTAGCCCCTGATACTAACTGTTACACAGTAATTCGTCACTACCTTCACTCCCGGTCCTTCTACTGTGTCATGTGTCCAAGTCAAACATGCTCATACTAAACAAATGCTCTCTTCCGATGCCAATTGACCCACATTTCCTAAGTTATATGCCTCATTGCGACTGTGGAATTAATATACGCACTGAACAACGGTCGTAAACAGTCTAGCCGTGCTTCCAGTGCAGAAGTACATCTATTTCTCGTGATGGTCTAATTTCATGCCGCGTCGCGAGGCTATTTGCTATATTTAGCGATGGTATGACTGGCTACATTACTTATTAGCAATGTCAACGCTAAATCTCTGTTATACACTCGTGATGACCCAAATTGGGCGAATTTGTTCCAACAGTCGGCCTTCTGGATGACTCCAGACCTAGTTGTTGGCATAGTTTCTGTCGCCCTTCCTTCTCTGGTATCGCAGTTCCATCAATTGTGCTACCTTCCTTGGGGATAAGCTCTCTCTTCCACCTTTCATGGAGACTCCTTCTCCCATTTAAACACTCACCTTTGCTATGATTAGCTAGTTGGTAAATTCTTGGATTGACAGTGTTGTTAGTGCTTTTGAGTTTGATAGATAGCTGGTGTGGGTATGACAAGTGTGAGAGTGTTGATAGCTTGAGGAAGGTTGTGAAGTGCTCTTGAATTTATGTAAACCTTATGAGTGAGGGAGAGACTTTGTATGTTGGGAGATCCATCTTCAAAGAGTGAATGCTTGAAGAACATGTTGGCTGGATTCCTCTGAGAAGGCTTGCAAAGTCAAGACTTTGGTTGTAAGCTTGCTCTTATTTCATAATTAATACAATCAATGATGTTTTCCTATGTCTTGTATGTAATTTACTAGATAGCTCATGACTTCTTGACTTTGTGAGTAAATAGATCATTATTGTTTTCCAGTTATGTCCTTTGTTGTATTTCCTTTGCATTGTTTCAAGTTGATCACTCATTAAGGAGAAGGAAACGAAAGCTGGAGCAGCGCAACGGAACTCCATCGACCACCGGTTGAGGTATCTCTCCAACTATGATTGTTTAAGGAAATATATTGTTGATCTGTCCTTGTTTGTGACTAGACCCACTCTAGGGCTAGAGGGGTTGCCTCTGTCCGCAGAGGGAACACTTTCCTGCATCACAAATTGGTGACTCCACTGGGAAGTCTGTCCTATGTTCTTCTCTTTGCTCTTGTTTTGATTTTGATTTGGTCTCTCTTGGTTTTTGGGGATCAATTATCAGCGTTTTGGGTCACCTAGATCGATCTGGGAAGTCCCTCTATTGTTTTCTAGATTGGCTGGTTTTTGTTTGGGAGTTTTTGGCTCATTTGCCTTTGTTTTTTACATCATCGTGGAACATAGTTTAATAGTCGTACTAACCTCGTGCTCATTCTTTTGTAAAGTCCTGTGCATCACTGAATAACGTCACAGAGTCGCAACGACTCCTAAAATCGGTTCATCACGGGAAAGAACTGTACTTCCGCGACGACATCGCCATGTTGCTACAGCTAGCTACTTATCAGAACTAGTTGCTAGTATTGTCCTCACAACGATACCTGTAGAATTGATTTTTCTCAATCCTGCCTCCTGAGTTTTCCAGTCCTGTTGACCTCTTGCCTTTTTTGCTTGCTCAGTCATTTGTTTTTCACTGTTTATGGTTGAGACACTCTTTCTTCGGCTTTGTTGAATGAATCTTGCATTTTTTCTTGTGTGACCTAGTTCATTATTTCAAGTTTCTTGAATCAATTGGTTTGGTTGCTGATTTGCTCAAGATTCGTTTACAGCTTTCTTGTTGGTTTGATTGAGCCTTCTTCATTCTTTGTTTCTGGTTGGTTTTTAGTGCCTTTTTTGCTTGCTCAGTCATTTGTTTTTCACTGTTTATGGTTGAGGCACTCTTTCTTTGGCTTTGTTGAATGAATCTTGCATTTTTTCCTGTGTGACCTAGTTCATTATTTCGAGTTTCTTGAATCAATTGGCTTGGTTGCTGATTTGCTCAAGATTTGTTTACAACTTTCTTGTTGGTTTGATTGAGCCTTCTTCATTCTTTGTTTTTGGTTGGTTTTTAGTGACAATTTTTGAACCAATCTTTGGTATTGATTCGATCTCTTTTCACTACTGAACATAGATAACAATTGTTTGGATCAACCTGTTCTTTCACACTTCCTTTTTTGTTTCTTTGAATTTAAAACATCAAAAAGCAAAAGACTGCATTCATTTAGTGTGCGAAAGTGAAAGTGAATTTGCATTTCAAGGTTGCATACTGGAAAGAAAATGATAAAATCTCTCATTAGTAGTACCCATGCACTGTAGGAATTGATGTCTATATGAATTTTGTGATTTCATTTTCTCATCTTGGTTTTCTTGGTTTGGGAATGATCTCTCTACCCTCCTGTAGGTAGGTGTTCATTGAAGTAAAAGGATATTTCATTCATTCTAGCTGCATCCTAAGTTTTGTTGTATACATACGGTAAGGCCTGAAAAATGAAACATAATTCAAGATCAACTTTAAAATGGACTGAATAAATCTAACAACGCATTGGAACATAACACTCATTACTTAGAGGCCTAAGCTAGAGACGTGATCCGGCGTCGTTAAACCTAGTCACTATTGTTCTCACTCAAGGTTGGGTGATTCCTCCTTCTGTGACTCAATAGCGGTCTAGTACAGAATTGTGCTCCCATGTACTATCGAGTATATGTTGGGAGACCCCACTAGGTTATCATCCTATATCCTTAGGAAGTTGTGTCTGCCGCCTTGCAAACCGTAACGCACCAAACACATCATTCGGGAAGATTGACTACCGTACGGAAAGTCCTTTGTTTTCATATGGTTGCCAAGGTGTATATGCAGTTTTATGGGTTGTTTGGTAAACCTTTTGCCTAGTTCTCCATAGTAGTCACTTTCGTTCCTTTTTGGACTCCCTAAAAGAAAAGGTCCATCTAAGCACTTGTCACTTCAGGCTCATTAAATATTTGAAGGCGACTAGAGTTATCTTTTTGTCCTTTTCTCGATTCGTTAAAGATGAAAAGGTCAAATTTTGTTCCTGTGCCTTAAAATTTATTTGGCCACCTTCACATTTACCCTGTTAGATCTTTTTTGCGTTTAGTTTGAGTAGGGTTCTTTATTGTTAGTTTTCCTAGGATCTTGAATTGAATCATCATGGCAGAATCATCGATACCATCTCCCGTTCCAAGTGACCAAGGGTCTCCATCCTCTGTCGCTCCCAAGGTTTCGATTATTAGTGATATTCTCCCTGTTATCCAGAGGACGAGTCTTACGATATCAATTGGAACCCTGTTTGGGAGCCTTCTGAAGAAGACTTTCCCGCTACTCCTCCTAGTGTTTCGGTCTCGATGTCTTCCTCCGACATGGATGAGACGACTCCCGTCTCCGGTGAAGAATCCTTTGTGTCAGAAAGTGAAATACCTATTCCCACGAAAATTTCGCCTTTCCGTGCAACAGGAACTTAGCCTTTCTGTGTTACTTCCCTTGGTGTCACATTGCCTTTAAGATATAATGTGTTGGCAGACATCATTGGTCCTAGGTCTCCCCTTTAGAGTTCCATATGGTCTCGTACTGTCCCTCCGACTTCGGAGTCATTTACACCTCAAATTCACAATGTATCCATCACATCTGTTCCGACCATGCCAACTGTTTGTGTGGCTTCTTCAACCCCTGTCGTCAATGCCGCCACTACTTCTTCAGTGGTCACCACTATTGCCCGACCTTCTGCTGGTCCTACCAATTATGGCCCAATGGTAGGAATTGTTGATCCCACACTAAGTGCCACACCTTCTTTTGGTTCCATTCTAGGAGGGGGGCATATGATCAATATGTACAAGCTCTTCGAAATCCAGATCCTCAAATTCTGTTTAATTATTATGATTCTCGCAGAGCTCATATCTATTACCCCGGACCTATGCCATCTCAACCCGCGGTTGAGGTCACGGTTCCATTGTCCGTTGCTTGGGGTACCACCACTTATCATGGTGGCCAAGCACCACTCGCGAATTTTCAAGGGCCACCTTATCAAGGTCAGCCATCTTATGGACAACCTTATCCAGGGAAACCTGGAGGCCCACAAGGACAACCCTTCAACCTTTCGTGGTTCTTCCTTTACCTATTTTGCACAACCTTCTGGTAATCTAAGACAACCTTACATTCAACAAGGTCAACCAAGTGTCCAGCAAGGCTACTCTTTTGGGCAAGTTGGTCAGCATTATGTTCAACAAGGCCAACACACTGTCCAACCTAGTCAACCATCTGGACAAAGTGGTCAGCCTCAAAATCAACCAGGCCAACCAACTGTCTAGTTTTCTCAACCATCCGGCCAGTCAGGACAACCCTCAGTGGTGCAAGGACAACCCAGTACCCAGCAAGCTCAACCTTCTGGGCAAGTGGGTCAACCTCAATCTCAGCTAGGTAAACCTTCTAGCCAGATGGCTCAGCCGCAGTTTTCTCAGGGACATCAATCTAGGCTTGCTCAACCGGACACTCAAATGATTGTTGCATCTCAAGCGCCACTTGGTTTTCAGCCCCAGTCTAGGCTCCAGACCCAATCTGGTCCTCAAATTCAGCTTGGATCCCAATCTCAACCTACTTATCAAACCCAACCTGGCTACCAAGCTCAGTTTGGAGCCTAGCTGCCTTATGTTACCTAGCAATCCCAAGGGAAAACCTAATTTGCCCCATATCAAAATTATCAACAACTGTAGGTAAATCCTTACCAGAATTTCCAGCAACCTTATGTTGCTCCTATATGCCAAGTTGGTACTCAGTGGAATACTGGGGGGAAAATCTAGGGTCAACCGTCCAGTTACAGCTATAGCCCCTACGGGAAAAATTCCTATGGACAAAAACCTTATGGGCCAAATCCGTCTAGACAAAACCAATGGGGGCAACAAGCAGCTGGGTGGAACTCTGGTACTACCTCCTACCCACGGCCTCAGATGTCCTTTAATCCTCAGTTACCCTTTTTAGCGACATTGGAATTACCGAACGTGTTTAAACTGCCAAATGATCCCATTCTTCACAATCCGTATTGGCCACCAGTTCCAACTAAAATTCCAGGTGATTGTCCCAAGTTTGATGGTAAATATGGAGAAGATCCACAGGCCCATGTTATGATGTATCATCTATGGTGCTCATCAAACTCATGGCTTGATGATTCAATCTGACTTCGCCTTTTTCAACGGACTCTCACTGGCTCTGTTGCTAAGTGGTATATTGAGTTAGCTCGCGGATATTTTCAAGACTTTAACTCATTAGCTATGGTGTTTTTAACTCATTTTTAGTTTCTGATTTGATATGAAATGGGCACACATCTCCTGACATCCTTAAAACAGACTACAGCCGCATATATCTCCAATCATATTCATGAATGGAGATGACGTCGCCATTTGATTAAGTTTTGGATTCCCGATCAGCTTCTGACTGACTAGTTTACGACTTCATTTATCATTCTGATAGCTCGAGACATTAATATGGAGGCATGTGTAACTGAAGAGCAAGCTATTGCGCGTGCTTAGTACCTTGACTTGGTTTACTCTGAGTCTGGTACGCTATATGATTATTTGCCTGATGCGCCAAGGCCCGAAACTTCCAAAGCTCCACCAACACCATCTGTTGACAGTGTCATTGGTTATGTTAATCTGCCCTCTAAGAAATATTTCGCGAACCCTGGGAAGAAAAAGTCAAATAGTTCAAATGAAAATACTTCTCAGGCTGTATCCAATGCTGGTAACACTTCCGAGGTGAATGTTGTCCAGTCCACCACGACAGACAAAGCCTCGAAAGGGAAAAAGAAAGGAAAAGGGAAGAATAAAGTTAAACAGTCGAAGCAGGATTCCCATAAACCTCCACCTGAGGAAGGTGCCAAACGCAAGCCTAAGTATCCTTGCCTTATCTCTGATGAGGATCACTATACCAAAGACTACCCAAGGCAGTCTGAAGTTAGTCATTTTCTAAAAGGTGCCCCTGGAACTCCTGTCGTGCTCAAAGAGCCTTTTCCCTTGCAACAAACTCAGATGGTGGCTGATCCATCTCAATCCTCTTCTCCCTTTGGTTCTCAGGTATTTATGGCTGGGACGATTCCCCTCCACATTAGTACTGGGGTGAAAGAGTATCTTTCACCTGCCGGGAAGGAGCCTGAGGTCCCCTCTAGTGCTCCTCCATTCAGTTCTAGTCCCCTTCATATTGAAAGACATAGCGCTGAAATAGTCATCTGACCTCCTCCTAAAGGCGTACTTTGGCAATATTCGTACAACCCCAATGCTCATGCTGCTCAGCACTATAGCATCTGTGAGGACTTAGCCCAGGCTCCATCAGCTATGTCTGCATTAGAAGTTCTCCAGAGCTGCCCCTCTCAGAGGAAGTCTTTGCTATCGGCCATCGGTGGCATTGACCCGACTGACTCAGATTTGATCACTATTGACCTGGACAGTCATATACCAAGACTGCCTCACCAAATTTCCTTCCTTATTCAAGTCATCATCAATTCCAAAATGATCCATCGTACTGTCATTGATGAAGGCACTTCTACTTACATAATGTCCGTTTCTTGTTGGAAGGCTATTGGTTCTCCGACTCTGAGCCAATCTCCTATGACCTTGGAAGCCTTTGAAGGGAGAGAGTCTTGTCCTTATGGTATACTCCAACGCTTGCCCATTACATTGGAAGGAAAGATGGTCGAAGTGGAGGTCGAAGTTTTCGATGCCAATTTAACTTACAACCTCCTTTTAGGATGAAGCTGGACATATGCCATCCGAGCCGTGGCTTCATCTCTATTCCGTGTCATTCGTTTCCCTCATCAGGGTAAGATCATCACAGTAGACCAGTTGTCCTTCTTTGCCTCTTCCTCCGATGGAAACGTGCCTTTCATGGAGTATACCTTAGTTCCTTTTGAGAGTGTGGGTGCTGGACTCTTTAAAGATCCTATCCTTATGGGTGTTTTTTCACTCCCACCGCCCAACATTGCCCCATTAATATGATTTATGTTCGCTCTGATCCATGGGTTCTTCCTCCTGTCGATCAGATAGAATCCTGGGGCGATGAGATGCCGTTGAGTCTTGCCGAGCTCAACTATTGTGAAATTGTTTCTGTGTCGGCTCCATCCTCTGAATTTGCTCCTTCAAGCAGACCTCTCGACTCATACATGCAGCCCCCTTGGCTTGGAGATAGCGCTTCTTCAGACCCTTTACAGGAACTTTTTCCTTCTAATGAAGCGATCATTGAGACTATGTCTTTCAAGGAACCCCCTTGGCTTGATCATCACCATCGTTCCTCATTTCTCCCTAACCATCGGGAAATGCTTACTTGTCTCGAGCGATTTGCTTCTTGTTTCCCCTCTCAACCTATTCAGACACCTATCCAGATTTATCAAGTGTCTTTTGAAGGGAATATGGGGAACATCATGCAAACCTAGCCAATCGACATCTCTATTAAATCAGGGATTGTCGAGCACATCCATGTTGGAATAACTTGTACTCTAGAGGAGATTCAACTTTATACAAGTCTTTTTTCGCAAATTCCGTGATGTGTTTGCCTGGTCTTACGAAGAGATGCCCGACATCGATCCACCATTGTGGTGCATGAGATACCTACCTATCTAGGTGGTAAACCTGTTTGATAGCATCTATGCCCTGTGCACCGCTAAAAGGCTACTGCTATTAAAGCGAAAGTTGAAAAGCTTCTTAAGGCCGGTTTCATTTACCCCATCCCACTCACAGATTAGGTCTCTAATATTGTCCCTGTAACTAAAAAACAAGGCACTATCAGGGTATGTGTTGATTACCATGATATTAATCGGGCTTGTCCCAAAGATAACTTCCATATACCCTTCATTGACCAGCTCATTGATGAGTGTGTCGGGAGTGAAATATACTCATTCATGGACAACTTTTCTGGTTATAACTAGATTAATATTGCCCTTGTTGATCAGCACAAGACCACCTTTATCTGTCCGTGGGACACTTTCGCTTATAAGAAGCTCCCTTTCAGTTTAAAAAATGCCAGTGCCACCTTCGAACGCGCAATGTCTTACGCATTTCATGATATTCAACACATTGTGCAACATTACCTGGATGACCTTCTGGCTCATTCGATAAAACGCCAAGACCATCCGACCCACCTTCACGAAATTTTTCTCCGTTGTAGACACTATCGTATTCGGCTTAATCCACATAAGTGTGTCTTCTATGTCGAGTCAATTAGACTTCTCGGGTTCATTGTCTCGTAAGAGGGTATCCATTTGGATCCTCTGAAAGTCGAATCCATCCTGAATCTTCCTCTCCCTGATCTTTGTAGCAATTGTAGAGTTTGCAGCGAAAAGAAATTTTTTACGATGATTCATTCCAAATTCGGCCGAAGTGGCTAAAGGCTATACGCGGTTATTAAAACGCGACACCCCTTTTCATTGGGATACCGCTGCACATGAGTCATTTTAGCACCTCAAGGCTCTCCTTGTTTCTACTCCTTTGTTACGTCCCCCTGATTATCACTGGGACTACACTCTTTATTTAGCCGCTGCTGATACCACCATCAGCATGGTTCTAGTCCAAGACGATGATGATGGTACTGAGCATGTCATTTATTATCTCGGTCGTAATTTACTTGATGCGGAAACTCGCTACGCCTATGTCGAGAAGTTGGCATTGGCCGCTGTTTGTGCCGTCCAGCGTTTCTGCCATTATATACTATTGCATACCATGATAGTGATTTCTGATTGCAACCTGATGACGTACATTTTGTCACGTCAGTTATTGGGGGGAAAATACTCAAAGTGGATTGTCATCCTCCAAGAGTTTGACTTGAAGTTCACCACCGCCAAGTCCAAGAAGTCCCTCGACTTCGCTGAGTTTCTTTGCTCTCTACCATCTATTACGGTACCCTCTCGGTTAGAGGACCATATTCCGGATGAAACTCTATTCTTGATTAGTACCCTCGATCCTTGGTATGGGGATATTATTGTCTATCTTTAGACGTCCTCATTTCTTCCCGATTTGCCCAAGGATGCTTGGCGATGGATTCGCCATCAATCTCAACCTCGTTGAATTATTCAGGACACCTTGTACTAAATCAGCGCTGACTTTGTCCTCCGCCAATGTTTAACACTTGAGGAAGCCGAACGAGTTCTAAATGACTGCCATTCTAGCGCCTGTGGTGGTCACATGTCCGGATATGGCACTGCTCAGAAGATTCTCCATGTTGGTTATTTTTGGCCCTCCATCTTCAAGGATTGCATTCTTGCCGTCTGCTCTTGTCATGAGTGCCAAATCTACCAATGGAAAATACGCGCACCTCCCGCTCCATTGCACCCTGTTGTTACCGTCGGCCCTTTTTCCAAATGGGGTGTTGATTATATGACCTGTAACCCTCGCTCAGCCGGGGGGCATGGGTATATCATCGTTGCCATTGATTATTTCCCAAAATGGGCTGAGGCGATGCCTACATTATCCGAGGACAGTCACACATCGGTGAAATTTTTGTTCAATCATGTTATTTCACAATTCAGAATCCCTCAGGCTATCGTCACTGATCACGAAAAACATTTCCGTAATCATATGATGGCTAAGTTAGCAACCCAGCTAGGCTTGCAGCATGATAGCTCGACACCGTACTATCCTCAAGCCAATGGCCAAGTGGAAGTTGTCAACAAAGTTCTAGTTACAATGCTTCAATGCACCGTTTGCATGCACAAGTCCAACTGGAATTTGATGTTGTTCTCTGCCTTATGGGCCTACCAAACTTCAGTGAAGGATGCCATCAGGTTCACCCTATTCCAATTGGTTTACGGTCTGGAGGCTACCCTTCCAATTTAGTGTAGGATCCCTTCTCTGAAATTAGCCGTCGAATTACTCCCCAACACTACTTCGGTAGAAGAATGTCTTCTCTATCTAGAGCGACTAGACGAGACTCATCGACTAGCCTCTCTATCCATTGAAGCACAAAAGAAGAGAGTGAAAAATCACTTCGATCATACTATCCATCCTCGCTATTTTGTTGAGGGAGATTTAGTCCTGCTTTATGATCAAGCGAATGATAAGCTGGGGGCAGGCAAATTCGAGCCTATGTGGCATGGGCCTTATATTGTAAAGTGAGTTTTGCAAAAAAGGGCCTATGCGCTGGTTGATTATGAAAGGAACCCTCTAGATAAGCCTTGAAATGGGCTTTATCTAAAAAAATATTACACATGAACCCCATGCACTCTGATTTGTACATACGTGTGTTCTCAGCAAGTGTGTTGTGTGTGTGTTTTCATGTATGGCTTGGTGTGTAGGCATAATTGTCGCTTATTATGTCTTTTTACTTCATGTGCAGATGTTTGGTACACCTTACATTGGTTTCACTGATGGTGCCTATCGTAGTACACGCAACCTGTCTTCTGTGGCATGGGTGATCTACGATCCTCATGATGAGTTAGTAGACCTTCAAGGTGTTTGTCTGGATTGTACCACAAACAATGTCACTAAATATAGTGTTGTTATTGAATTACTGACTGAGGCTATTAACCTCGACATTCGTGCATTGGTTGTGAATCTGGACTCTTAGCTTGTTGTCCACCAACTTAATGGGAATTATTCCGTCAGAGATCATCGGATTTGAAGGTTGTATTTACATGTTAAATTGTTAGAAAGGAATTTTGATTTTATTACATATCAACACATTCCAAGATGGTTAAACATGTTAACTGATGCATTAGCAAACCGTGTATTAGACATACATTTGCGTAACATGTAATCAAAATAGCATATAGAAGCATTCAAAACACAATAATGAACCATAGGAATATGTATATATATATATA
>APFE030733085.1:35083-70470 GCA_000404065.3 Pinus taeda | reverse complement strand
TCCCCATGTGATCAAGGATACCCGCCGTCAGACCCTCAATATTTTGGGCCACTGTCTTTATCGAATTGCTAGCTGGAGGAGCCAAGGCTAGCTCTCTGATACCTTGTGGGTCCCTCTGCGCCTTTGAAGCCAATCCTACAGGCCTCAATGGTCCCACATCTGCAAATACCATAGATTACATCATTAGGACATATGCATGAAAAAATCCATAAAACATCATAAAAAATAAAATACAAAAAATAGTGTTATCAAATGCTTTACTGCCATCATCCCACTGCTCGCCGAGGGGCAGCTGCATGTCGGGATCTCCATGAAAGTCCATCCCAGCATATGGCCAGTCCTCAATAAAGATTGTCTGGTGCTCCAACCACTCATGGAACAGTGTCCCCCATGACACTGGGTGTCCGCCACGTCCTCGTGGCATAACGTGTGCCCACCGTGTGACCCTGGTCTCCTGTGATCTGGGCACGTCCAAGTCCATATCTTGCAAATGCAGTGTTGGCACCCTCTCCAGCATGAGCGGGATCAAGATGGACCCCTAGCCAAATTGTTTCGTCTCTCCTCAATGACAGTTGGTAAGTTGTCTCTTCATGTTGGCCGTCACTGTTTCCGCCCAGTTGAACATTGTCGGATTAAATCATTCGAGAGCCAACCAGAGTTGGGTCTTCGATGCCTCATGTTGGGCTTGGGAGCCCACTGCCCTTGTTACCATAAGGATAACTGCACAAAGAACCAAGTCTTCCACCGTCGGAATTGCCACCTTCCTGCTCTTCGTTTTGTGTGCCCGGGGGCACACTCGTGCCATCAACATCTCTAGCAATTCACCCTCGATGGGACAACCCAGTTAGGAAATATATGTTTATAGCATCAAAATCAATGTATCGGCCTCAGATTATGAATTTTCTGTCTATTGGGTTCCATGCACGGATTATCAGCTCTAGCAAATCGGGTTGGGCCCAAAGGTGCAGAGTAAGGAAGAATTTTAGCAACCCGCACACACGTAAGGCATTTCGACACCCAACATCAACAAAAGCTTCCTCATCATTAACATCATGAGTTTGTTCCTACCAAACAAATTCCATGATGCTCTACATGACAGGAAAAGATGAGTTAGAACTTCGTTTATAAATTTTAATTCATAGTTTGCACAAACAATTAGTTTTTCATCATCATCACGACCGTTTTTAAAACAGTCGTGATGGCAGGAAGTTGACGGTTCATTTTCCCGCGGTCATCACGAGAATACATCATATTCTCGCGACAATTGGAAAGCATTACGGGTAAAGCACGCTCAATCATTGCAGACCCAAGCGGCATACCCGCGATGACTAAGCGGCTGACTTCAACTCAAAAATCCATCTAAACTTACATATCTAAAGCTAAAATGCATGAAAATACTACTGAAATGAAGTGCAGGAAGAAGTCTACTTACTTGGTATAAGTTTCATGATGAACCATTGACAAATGAGGCCGGAATCAGCTTGAGAAATTCGCTCTGGTTGGTGCTCCAAATGCTCCAATGGTAAAATGAACAGTGCAAATGGTAAAAACAAATGAATTACCCCCACCCCCCCCTTTTATAATAATTTTTTGAAATATTAAAATTTTCACTTTAGAATGTGGGTATTTACCATTTTTTGCATGGTTAATTGGAGTTTTTGGTTTCTAAATATATTTCTGCATATATTAATCATTTATGTCGAATGGGTTTTATGGTTGACGTGTTTTGTGCAGGACTACAGGTCGTAGAGTTATGTCATACTTCATGTGCACTTGGTCCATAAAGTCATCTTTAATGCTCTTTTCTGACTTAAAAGACGAAAACATAGCCGAGTTGTTCCTTTCGACTCATTAAATGAAATGAGAGGTGGTCTGCTTTAAGCTCTTTTTTCGACCGTGTAAACATCAAAAGATTGCCAAGATTTTGACATTTCAAGCTCGTTATTGGTTACAAAATGGCGTGGTTTCGATCCGTTTTCTACTTTTTTGGGTCGAGGTCACTAATCACGAAAAGTACTCCTTGATCGTAATGGTCAAGTAGTTCTTTCGAGTATCGTTTTATACTTTTTCAAGCTCGAGAGGCACAAATTTACGAAAAAGGACCCCCCTAGAGTTTTCTTTTTCTTGTCTTTTTCAAACTCCCTAAACAAGAAAAAGACTCTGAGTTTTACCTATGTCAAACTCGTTAAACCCTGACGACATTGGACTCGTCACCATGACGAGACTTAAGCTTCTCCTCCCTAGGGCTCATTAAAATATTACTAGGTTGGATTCGACCGAAGGTCGAATTTATATTACAAGCACATGCTATCCCCTTCAAGCTTGTTTTAAAAAATAATTGAGGTACTCGCCAGCAATGGTGGGGAAAAATTTGGAAATCATCATTGATTGTCTATGATAGCTAGTCACTCTTGAACATCAACACTTTTGCTTCTTGTCGGGTTGGGATATCCATACATCATCATTTGGCCTTCTGTGGGTTTGGGTTGTCATTAAGCCTCATTCCATTTGATCCATGCTATTTCCATTCATCCTCTGATCCCTTGGTACCTGAATGCTACCACCCTCCAAAGTCATGTCGTCGACATGTTTAAGAGTATAATCCTTCTGCAGTTTACATCCTCGCTTTTTCCTCTGATACTCTGTTTCACCATCTACTGCTTGTTCCTTGTCTCATGTCGTTGATGGGGGAAACATTATGGCCCTCCTACGACAAGTCGTCTCCTGTCAACATCATGTCATTATCCAGGATATTGATGTAGAGATCCCTTTTGGTACCTTGGAGCTTGCATGCCTCAATGGCAAGTTCTTCGCGCCTGACGGTCGACTTACATCATTGGTCGTCGATTGGGTGATTCCACGAGTGTTTGACTTCAACTCATTCTTCACACTTCGTGGATTGTACTGGACAGTACCTTGAGAACCATTGGCATTATTGGTGGTTTCTCTCGTGCTTGTTAACGGTTTACATCATCGATTGGTAATCAAGCGACTTTCTATCATGCTTGACTTCAGCACCTATATTCGCATGCTATAACTTGTACTATGGTCGGTTGGATTCAAGACCCCAAACTCAGATTACACATGTTCAGGCTATGTGGTTTGGTTCGTGATTACATGACTCATTGATGGATGGTTGCGACCATACCTTTGTCATTATCATGGTCTTATTAGCTGGGTGGCTACGTCCCTATCATAGACCTAGTATGTATGTCTTTTGGATGGCTGCGTCCATGCCTAGACTACATGTATTTCACTATCAAATATATCAGTTGTACTTGCACCTACAGTTTCTTCCATATGGTGTTCTAGCTCAATTAGTTTCGTAAAACATTTCACCCCTCCCACTCTGTCGGGCTTCATACTTTAGGGGGCATCTGTTACACAGTAATTTGTCACTGCCTTCACTCCCGATCCTTCTACTATGTCATGTGTCCAATTCAAACATGCTCATACTGAAAAAATGCTCTTTTATGCTGCCAATTGACCCACTTTTTCTAAGTTATCTGCCTCATCATGACTGTGGACTTAATAAACACGCTGAACAGTTGTTGTAAATAGTCCAGCCGCGCTTCCAGCGCGGAAGTACAACTGTTTCCCATGACATTCTGATTTCATACCCCGTCACGAGGCTATTTGCTATATTTAGCAATGGTTTGAATAGCTACATTACTTATTAGTGATGTCAGCACTAAATCTTTGTTATACACTTGCGATGACCCAGATTGGGTGAATTTGTTCCAACAGTCAGCCTTCTGGATGACTCGAGACCTGGATGTTGGCATAGTTTGTGTCACCCTTCCTTCTCTGGTATGGAAGTTCCATCAATTGTGCTACCTTCCTTGGGGATAAGATCTCTCTTCCACCTTTCATGGAGACTCCTTCTCCTATTTAAACACTCACCTTTGCTATGATCAACTAGTTGGTAAATTCTTGGGTTGAGCAGTGCTGTTAGTGCTTTTGAGTTTGATAGATAGATGGTGTGGGTGTGACAAGTGTGAGAGTGTTGATAGCTTGTGGAAGGTTGTGAAGTGCCCTTGACTTTATGTAAAACTTATGAGTGAGGGAGAGACTTTGTATGTTGGGAGATCCATCTTCAAAGAGTGAATGCTTGAAGAACATGCTGGCTGGATTCCTCTGAGAAGGCTTGTGACGTCAAGACTTTGGTTGTAAGTTTGCTCTTATTTCATTATTAATACAATCAATTATGCTTTCCTATGTCTTGTATGTAATTTACTGGATAGCTCATGACTTCTTGAATTTGTGAGTAAATAGATCATTGTTGTTTTCCGGTTATGTGCTTTGTTGTATTTCCTTTGCATTGTTTCAGGTTGATCACTCATTAAGGAGAAGAAAATGAAAGCTAGAGAAGTGCAAAAAAACTCCATCGACCACCGATTGAGGTAGCCCTCCAACTATGACTGTTTAAGGAAATCTATTGTTGATCTGTCCTTGTTTGTGACTAGACCCACTCTAGGGCTAGAGGGGTTGCCTCTGTCCACAGAGGGAACACTTTCCTGCATCACACCAACTAAATTTTTATACCATTAAACCCAAGGACGCTCCCTTGATATGGGCACGCATGTGTCCAGGAGGCTCGATACGCTCCCACAACATGGGTATGCATGCGTTCAGGGACTTTTCTCCTCAGACCTATGCCTACATTCTGAGATTTGTGTCACTTTTTCCGACCCAGAGCCCAAGTCACTACCCAGAACTCAATGACACTTTTGGAAATGAATTTACACAACATAATAATTATGAATTTGCAAAAACATAAAAAATATTAGACTGGACCCGTACTATCCATGACTTAAACAAATATGTAATCTACAAGTTTAAACAACATATCTGAGCATAGGAGTCTCATACTTATCTGAGAATAGCTAAGAAGCATTGTTCCCTTATATCATTAGCTGTATTATCATCTATTAGGTCATAGATACATTATCCATTCATTTACAAATCAAAACATGGGGACAGCCATACATTATCACTATCATAATACATATCCATAACCAACATAATAACAACAAAATACCAAGGATCCATTAGCCATAAAATCCACATATAAACTAGTACATTTATACATAATATACCAAGGAAATAACCTCTTATTAATGAATGCAAAAGCCAACCCAGGATGGGACTATTACGTTCCACCCAACCATAGAATGGTTGAGCCAATTCTCTCTTCAACCATTCACCCCCATGCCATATGACAAGCATGAATGTGGGACTCAAACCAAAAAAACCAACCAGGGTATCCTGAGGCTCAGCCACCTCACCCTCATCAATGGAAACCAAGATTTAATGCAATCCACATTGGATCACTAAGAAAAAACAATAAACATGTAATAACATGCTTTACCATGATTTCCACTAGATCACTAGGAAAAAATAAGCATGGATTCCATCGAATTTCTCCACCTACACCGTGAGGAATTTTCCCGCCTCCTAGTCTCTCAGGCTTTACCGTAATCCACAGTCTGATCCAGGGATCACTAGGCCCTCAACTGAAACTCCACCCTCTAGGCTTTACCATATATCCCACCACTCACCGACAAGGATTCCTAGGCCTAATCAAGGGAAACCACCTCTAGGATTTATCATATATCCATCCATTCACCAGTCAAGGATTTCTAGGCCCACCGAGGCAGCAAAAATCTGTTTTTACCCCAACCCACAGTCTGACTCAAGGGTTTCTAGGCCATGTGTTCTATTATTCAGAGATCTACCTCACTCAGCTTCGAATCCATCCAGCAATCCATCTCAGCCAAAATATGAGAACCCCATCACACCATGGCTATTCGGAAATAGCAAGGCTAGGATGAAAACATTATCACACTTGGAAAAACCCATTCCATAATAGCAAAGAACCACATGAAATAAAATGCATGCCAAATATAGTAAGGAAAACACACATGCAAATCAATACCTACAAAGAATCCTGTTGTAGCTATTTGATCCTACTCTTCCTTGCTTGCTCCTTCTTTCCTCTTGCCTTCTTTGCCTTTCTTGATCAAATGCCAAAGTGCTCCAAGTCCAAGAGTGAGAGAGAGAGAGAATAGAAGAGAGCTCCACCAAAAGCCTATCAAAATCTTGTCAACTAATCCTCAGAAGCATTTTTATCAACGAGGCCTCTATTTTCTTCATTTTCCATTATTTTCCTCCTCACATGAAACCTGTGATATTTCACCTTCCTTTTCCCCTAGTTTCATTTACTTACATAAATAAATATGCCAAAAATACCATTTTTCCTTTCCAAATCCTTTGTCATTACCTTTGCAAATTTACTTTAGCCATAATAAATTGAATGAACACCCACTAGGATATTTTCCCCACCATTCAACTTGGAATACGTGTCCCATGACTGTGGCCTTATATATTTTTAAATGGATTTTTAACCAGGGTTGTTATAGAACCCTCCCCCTTGGGGGAATAATGTCCTCAGTGTTCAATGACACCTATAACCGACAAGACTGCTGAAAATGAAACATATTTCCCATGGAGCTTTATAACACAACTCATTTCAGTTTTTACAATGACCATAGGCTAAAACATGACAAACATATTATTTACTGGAGCTTTATAACACAACTCATTACGATATTTACAATAATAACCATATATACACACATACACATTTGCCTCACCCAAAAATTATTCATATTGTCTACGGAGCTTTATAAATCCAACTTGGTACAATATTTACAATAATACACACATATATACATATGCACATTTTCTCAACAAACAAATAAAAGGATACAATCCCTGCATCTGCAACAAGGGAATACAAAGGCTCACATCTCCACCCTCAATGTAATACCAGGATTCACCTCCTTCCCAGGAAGTCCAAAATCCATTGCAAAGTCAAAGTTGCATCCAATGTCCAACGATATAATCTTGTGCCACTTGTCCTCTGAGTGAACAGTTACCGACTCATTGTTCCAAGGAACACTCCCAATATGCATTTGATTCCGTATAGAAATGCTAATGACCAAAACAAATCCATCCCCGACCTTCCCTTATTTGCTACACAGTCCCTTGGGAAATCCGGTCACCCCTTCCATGCAGTCACTCACCTTCCAAGTTCCTCGACATCCCCTATCCCAAGTGATTCATCCCTTGGCAAGGCTTCCTCGCATCGAAAGGTCAAACAACCAAGGCATGTACCTACGTAAAACCATCAGACCAGTCATAACATGCTCATGGAAATAAATGGACACTATTGGGTACCAGTGTCCCACAATGGCCCTACTCCTGAATGCTTTACCACCATATTTCTTCTTGTTCCAATTCCTTTTGCTGTTGCTGTTAATCCTTGCAGTTAGTTTCAACCACCCAACAAGGCATTTCATGCTTTCCTATACCAAACACATAACTGCCATTAGATTTAAAATAAATATAAATAAATTCACATCATACCTCAATGGTAGTTCGTCAATAAGGTACACTTTCAATATTGTTTACTTCCTATCACAACAAGTCAAAATAGCATCTTTAATCAAATCATTATGTATAAACATATCACATTAGGTTACCTCAAAACACAACCTCATAGATAAAAATCATAAATCACATGTAACCATCATAAACCAGAATCATAGATCACATGTAATCATCATAGACCAGAATCATAAATCACATGTAACCATCATAAACCAAAATCATAGATCACATGTAATCATCATAGACTAGAATCATAAATCACATGCATAATAAAACTAAAATAAAATACCAATACTTATCCTTCATTGATCCTTACTTTTGCCTTTGTTCTTTATGTACACACAACGGATTGGTTGCCACACCTAGAAAATACATAGTGCCTTTTTCCTTTCTTCAATCACGTACACATACACAATGTACATCACAACACATACATCCATACACAACATGAGACACCACACAATACATGTACCTACACCTCGCGTACAACACAACGTAATACATGTACTACATAATAAGTACACATGTCACAATACCACAACTACATAATGCACATACATGGTACTGCATGCTCGCAACATAGCATGTACGACATCCAAACAATACCATATGTACATCATGTATGCAATACCACCTGTATAAAGTACCACCTACACAACATCACATGTACACATAACCACCTGCACAATGTGTACACAATTCTAGGCGTACACAACACCACATGCACATGTACACGACACCACATGTACACAACACCATATGCACGATATGTACACAACACTACCCCACATGTACAACATGTACATGTCACCACATGCTCACAACACCTCTTGTACAATCATGCACACAACACCATATGTACATAGTGTTGCATATACATGTACATAGAATCCTATGTACACAACACTACATATCCAACATATACATAGCACCACATATATCCAGAACTGCATGCAATGTACACACAACACCATACATACAATAGGCACACAACATCATATGTACGAAATACTACATATATTACATGTACACATCACCGTAGGTACAATCAGTGAATATACAACATGCACAACATATACACAACAATAGTACTACACATCTAAGGCCACATTGTCTCTACCAGGAAACCTTACTTCTAGTGTCTCTCCGCCATCCATGTGTATCTTATCATGCCTTGGATCTCACTACTTCCATTCAACTGATGTATCTATCAGCATTAGCCTATCCATAACATAATCATAGACATAGTATAATCACATAATATCAATTCATATCCACATGATATTGACCTCGGAGATCTGTTAAGCTACTCTTACCACTTGATTCCTCATGAACTAGGAACCCCTTCATGTCATTCACCTATGTAGGCAATCATTCCTTCACAAGAATGATTCCCAATGACCTTGTCAGACAACAACACACACACACACACACACACACACACACATATATATATTATCAGTAAACAATCATGATCCATGATGACCCTGCCAGACATGAAATACATACATTCATACATGTATACATATATAGACATTAGCATAATCATGATCACAACACAATTACCAGATATCATAAGGTCAAGGTTAAGAGAACTCCCTTTATTTGTTCACAACATGCACAACATTGAGAACAATGATTCCCAACATAGCCTAGGAATTAGATGCCTCACATCCATTCACTTTACCTTTCCTGTTAGTTTTCTCATGATTATCTTACCAACATCCATTTACACTAATGGAACCAACTAAGTTAGTAGACTTTCATACTCTTACCTCTATATTCCCTTACACATGCACTGGCTTCATCTGAGTCTTACATTGCCTGCTAGATTTCATTCAGCTCCCCCTGAACTCCACTAACTTTCCTCTTTTCCAACTAATTCCCAAGACTCAAAACTGGAAAGAAAAAGAAACATAAAAGAAGAAAACCATGAAAACCAATAACAAGATGACACCACAACAAAGTGGCAAGGCCTTGCACTAGACATAAGAAAAAATGTAAATCAAGCTCAACAAATCACAAAAGACCAAAAACATAAGACTGGCAATAGACACCATGAATCCATCCCCATGGGTTTCCAATGCTTCCAAGTGAAAGATCAACGCGATCATTCTTTAAGATTCCATGGCAATCTCTTTTTCCATGCAACTCCCTACATCACACTACCATAAACACATAATTATTAGTGTATAAATAAATATAACAATATACCAGTTAGCATACCTTGTTATGCCAAGCACGTTTCCTTGTAGCTAAACACATATGAGCCATGTATCAAGGGACTCCAATTTCCTTGAAAGATATAGGTATAACTAGACACCAGTTGTTATACCTGTCAAATACATGTCCATGAATATAGCACATATTCACATAATTTCAGACAAATTAGGGTTAAGAATACTTCCTGTATGTAAAACACTCATTCGTTTGGAATTGCAGTTTCCAAACATAGCCAAAGGAATTCTCACCCAATTTCTTTCTTTTACCTTTACCTTGATATAATTGAGTCTTACTATGTACTGTCAAATCACCTAATGGATAGTTACATAAACAAATCAACTATTACCTTGTGATGTTAATATTTATCATGTTTCATGCAACTTTTCACACACGTTGACCACATGTTACAAGGATCAAGGCAACATATCTACTAAATTTCAAATCAACCTTTACCAAGATTAACAATCATGTCATAATCAAAATAAACTCACATTCATCAGTCATAACACATAATGTTACATTCAAGTACATATCAACTATCTCAACACATATGTGTTAGTACAACCATCTTAAAACAAGATCATTTCTTGATGCAATCTTATAGACATATACTCATATCATGTAATTAATCAAACATTCAAACAACATATAGACAACATAATAGACACCAACACTCAAACACCAAATAGATGACATAATCAAACATTCAAGCGCAAAGTAAACGACATAAGCAAGCTCATCTTAGAGGAGGCTATCTTGTCTACACAATCAATCTCGTTAGCATGATATACCTTCACAAAAAATCATCTCAAATGCAAATAAGATCATGATATCCATAACAGTAACTAACTAACAGGTTCCCATCATAAGCTCATAAACATTTGTCTTTCATGCATATCAATCCCATATGTACAATCGGTCTAGATTAGTACAACACAATGTCACAAATAAGTCGACTCATACCTGAATACCATAACCATAATCATCTGCATAAACCAATCCAAATTAGTATGATAATATAACATCAATATATTAATGTAAGAACCCCAATCATCAAGTCACTAGCATATAAAAAAAACAAGTTAATCTGTAATATACACATCAACAACATATAACATAATCATCAAGTTATCTAACATAAAAAAATAATAGCAATGCATACAACCACAAGTTTCTATCATTCATAACTATGTGACACATGTACACTAATCAACTAGCATCTATCATGTATGTAACCATAACATCAATAGAATGAAGGACATACACATAACCACAATGCATATAACAAGCCTTAACCTACATACATGCATGCCAAACATACAATACTTGTATGACGATATTCTCTTACCCCAAAGTCTAGTGCTACAATATCTCATAACAAATTCATATACAACCATATGCTCATGATGACACACTCCACAACAACACCATAAACCTTCACATGGTGACGTCACTACAACCATGATCAATACCATGAAAATGCAACAAGCACATGGGCTACAAGCATAAGGAACACATATGCAACCGACATGAATGCATGACCAACACACCACCTATCCAGTTTGAGGGGTGAACCATGCTTTCATACCACTATGTAACAAATCCCACATCTACCCAGTAATTGCCCAACTAAGGAAAATATACGACGAGAGGCCAATATAATGAGATTCAACATCGGAGGTGACCTTAAGGAAGTGGAATTAACAAAAACATACCACACAGACCTTCCATATTAGCAACAAAACTCCCAAGATCCATCCCAACCACTCAGGTAACCAACCCCTAAGACCAAATAAAGCTTTAGACCATTAAACCCCCAGTTGCTCCCTTGATATGGGCATGCATGCGTCCAGGAGGCTCTGGACACTCCCACAACATGGGTATGCATGCATATAGGGACTTTTCTCCTCAAACCTATGCGTGCATCTCCAAGATTTGTGCACTTTTTTAGGCCCATAGCCCAGGTCATTGCCCAAAACTCTATGACACTTTCAGAAATGAATTTACACTTCATAACAATGATGCATTTTTAAAAACATCTATAAGGATTAGACTAGACCCCTACTATCCATGACAAGCATTTCATCAAACATGTCACAAATATGTAATCTACAGGTTTAAACAACAAATCTGAGCATAGGGATCTCAAACTTATCTGGGAATCACTAAGAAGCATTATTCCCTTATATCATTAGCTGCATTATCATTTATTAGGTCATAGATACATTATCCATTCATTTACAAATAAAAACGTGAGGAGAGACATACATTATCGCTATCATAATACATATTCATAACTAGCATAATAACAACATAAATACCAAGGATACATCAGCCATAAAATCCACATATAAAACAATACATTTACACATAAGATACCAAGGAAATAACCTTTTATTAATGAATGAAAAATCCAACTTGGAATGGGACTACCACGTTCCACCTGACCATAGAATGGTTGAGTCAATTCTCTCTTCAGCCATTCACCCCGGTGCCATATTCTAAGCATGAATGTGGCACTCAAATGAAAAGAACAAACCAGGGCATCCCAAGGCTAAACCGCCTCACCCTCATCAATGGAAACCGAGCTTTACAACAATCCACATAGGATCACTAGGCCAAAACAATAAACATGTAATAATAGGCTTTACCATGATCTCCACTAGATCACTAGGCCAAAACAAGCATGGATGCCACCTAATTTATCCACCTACACCATGAGCAATTTTCCTGTCTCCTAGTCTCTCAAGCTTTACCATAATCCACAGTTCAATCTAGGTATTACTAGGCCCTAAACTGAGACTCCACCCTCTGGGCTTTACCCTATATCTTGCCATTCACTGGCAAGGATTGCTAGGCCTAATCAAGGGCAACCACCTCTAGGATTTACTGTATATCCCCCCATTAACTGGTCAAGAATTCCTAGGCCCATCAAGGAAACACAAATCTAGCTTTACCACAACCCATAGTCTGGTTCAGGGATCAATAGGCCATGTGTTCTATTATTAATAGATCCACCTCACTCAACTTCGAATCCATCTGACAATCCAACTCAACCAAAGCAAGAGAACCCCATCACACCATGGGTATCTGAAAATGGAAATGCTAGGCTGAAAACAATATCACACCTGGCAAAACCCATGCCATAACAGCAAAGAACCACATGCCATACCATGCATGCTAAATCTAGTAAGTAAAACACACATAAAAATTGATACCTGCAAAGAATCTTGTTGTAGCTACTTGATCCTGCTCTTCCTTGCATTCTCCTTCCTTCCTCTTGCCTTCTTTTCCTTTCTTGATCCAATGCCAAAGTGCTACAAGAAAAGTGTCCGAGAGTGAGAGAGAGAGAGAGAAAATAGAAGAGATCTCCATTAAAAACCTGTCAAAATCTTCCCAATTGATCCTCAAAAGCCTTTTTATCAATGAGGCCTCTATTTTCTTCATTTCCATTATTTTCCTCCATTTTAATCCTCACATGCAACCTGTGACATTTCACCTTCATTTTCTCCTAATTTCCTTTATTTTCATAAATAAATGTGCCAAAAATACTATTTTGCCTTTCCAAATCCTTTTCCATTTCCTTTGCCAGTTTCCTTTAGCCATAATAAATTGAATGAACACCCACTAGGATGTTTTTCCCACCATTTAGCTTGGAATACGTGTCCCATGATCGTGGTCTTATATATTTTTACATGGATTTTTAACCAGGGTTGTGACATAATAAACTGAGAATGACAAATTAAGATTCCACTGAGAAATTTTATTTCTATATTCAAATATACTCATATTTTTACTTTAAATGGCGAGTAAAGAAAAATCTCTTTATTAGATCCCAACATTTCAATCTCCGTTCAACTTCATCTTATAATTTATTGCAACATGGCAAGATCTTCCCTTAGACCAAGGTGTTGATGCAATAAATATTATGGTCTACGAAGAAATTGCAAGGCTACAGGATCCTACATTGGGGTGTGTAGGCATAATACAATAGCTTTAACTCCAAATATCATAACGATAATCACAACTAACTTTAGCACATGCATAGGTGCAACTTCTAGACTCTAACGAAGGATTCAACAATAATTTTAATTGCACAATGAACACTTCTCTAAGCGATGTTGATGAAAAAGATGAGGAATTATTCAATTCCATTCTAGAGGATTGAATACAATGTAGTTTTATTACATCATGATCCATGTATTCCTTACTAGTCCATGAAATGTTGAATTCCTTTAAAATCTAAATAGAAATCTCATCTTTGTATTTGTGGAAAACCAGTTTCTCATTTCTTATGATATATGGCATGATTCCCACTATGACAATAAATTTTTCTAATTTGTAACTATCATGGTAGAAGCTAGGATGCTCGTCGTTGGCTTAGTGGGTCCTGACCCAGGTTCAGATTTAAATTTTCCAAACAAATCCCTACGCTACTGGCCCTTTCGGCATCAACCCGTGGAGCGCGGACTAAAGTCTCACCCAAAGCAGTATGGGGGGATGTTGGAACCGTGTTTCCACACCCAGAGATGAGTGTGATGTCGTTTTATGCCCTAAACCTGACTTCACGTAGATCCTTTAGGGCTTATCGATATAACTTCCCTTAGTAAAATTCTATACCTCGGTGAACGTTCATGACTATCTTTCATGGACCCTAAACAAGTGAATCAACTACTTACGCACCTCTATGAGTACTCCTAATTCCATATTTACCGAAATCAACTTATGTGTTTAATAACTTCTGCATACAATAAGATATTCTTCGCGTAAACAATTATTATTACTTGTGTCCATATGACAATATAAATCATGTAAAATCATGCATCAATACAGTATTAATTCATAAGCCCATCAGTCATCATAACATAATAGTGCATTCATTCATAACAGAAATTATAGATAAAACACAGGAATTGCTGGAATAATCTCTTTATTAATGCTTCAATTCTTCTTACAGACTCAAGACTTCCTTACACACTCAGCTGCAAGGGTCTGCACACCTAACTGCGGACTCTACTCTAGGGCTCTATGCACATAGCTGCAGACCCTCTCTTCTACTCTAAGACTTCTTAGCTCTTACCTCTAAAGACCCATTACATCTTCATTGATCTCTATTTGCCTTAGAATCTCTAAGACTCTCCTACTTATATGATCCCATGGTCCATGAACCATGGGTAGGTAAATACAAGCCAACACAACTTACATAACAGAAGGGTAAAACCCTTTATGGCACTTTACCATCTACGCACTCCGCGACCACATATTGTGGAGACTTTACACTTTTTACAATAAAACTTGGGCATCTTTCTCCAAAACTTAGGCTTTTTCCCCAAAATTTACCCTAGGTGATCCTGTCCCAATAAGCCCCCAACACAAATATCTTGACTCACCCTTGAGTCACTCTGCTGGTGCGGAGATCTTACTGTGGATACCTCCCAGTTCTACTTGTGCCATTTCTACCTCTATCATGCTCTGTGTGGCTACCTATTTGATTTGCTCCACTAGCCGCTCTGTTATTGGTCCTGCACTGTCTTCCTTTATCTTCTGTTGCATTCTCTACAGGCTTGCCAACTTTTCCTAAATGGTGGAAGAGATATCATAGGCCTAATCCATCCAAGTCGCCAGTCTGGCCTTGAGGGCCACCTATTTCCTTTGTGATGCCTCCACCTATTTGAGCAACTTCTTTGCCTCATGCAGCTTGGCCATTCGCTGTAATATAGAGATGGTGTGTGCCGTCGCTCTTGCTTCATCATACTGCTGCTACAATTCATGGGCTTCCGTGTTCAACCTCTACAAGTTAGGATCTTCCTGGAGTGTCGTGAATACCTCTAGGGACTACTCAAAGATCACAGTGGAATCTGCCATCGTGGCATCTACTGTTGCGACTCCATCCTTTATAGTTGCTTCGCCTTGTTCTCTGACCTCTCATGGAGTTGAAGGTTGTGACTTCAAACTCGAGCTCTCTTATCTTCAGTTTTAGTTCAACCTAAACCTTGGCCACTTCTACTTTTGCATCATGCACACCTGCACCCAACTTCCTGATCTTTGCATCCACCAGTGCCTCCTCCAGGATATGTAGTTCAAGGACTTTCCTACATGCCTCGGCCACCACAGCTGTAGTTTGTTAATTTTGCACCTGAACTTTCTCCCATGCTTCCAGTGTTTTTGTCTTCTCTATGAACATTTGTTCATTGTAGACCTTGTATTTTCTGATCACGCTTAGCGTGTGCTACTCTTGGGCCTTAATTTTTGCAATCACACCTGCTTACAGTATGTGAATGAAATTATTGGGAAGTGTGGCCAAGTTGAGGCCCCATTCTTCAAAGTCCTGAAAATAGCCTAATCAATGGTTTCCTCTGCAGTCAAATCTCCATCAGGCAACATGACTTCCTGGAGATCCATTAAGCGAACCAACTCTGCTGCTCGAGTGGTCACCAGTACCAAACTGGTTGAGGCAACATTTATCTATCCTGTAGCTACCTAGAGTCTCGTCGTTTGGATCTTTAGCTCTCGCAGACCCTTTTGTATGGTGCCTAGTGCCTACTTCTACTGCTACTCAAACTACTGCAGCAGTTTTGTTGTTGTATCCTACACCTCATCACCAATATCATCCAAGTGTCCCTCTGTTAAGGTAATTGGATCTAGTGACAACTTGGTGGATTTTGTATTTTTACGTGGTCCTTCCTTTTCCTACTCCCTATACCGCTTCACCTAGAAGGGAGTGCTTTCATGCTGGTTTCCACCACCCTTCTATGACTGCTCTTCTTCCTCCATTTGGGGTGAAGAATATTTCTGACTTCTGTCGGAGCCACATTCTTCCTACTCTTCCTGTTCCTTCACAACGCACTCCACTTCTATTTAGGCCTTCTCCTCAGTCTCCTTCTTCCTCTTGTTAGCCAACTACTGAACCTTCAGTCGGGTTGCTTCCTTTTTCTACTTCTCCGTGAACTTTCTATTCCTGATGGCCAAATCAGATGTTGAATTCCAATTTGCTAGCCAATTCTTGAGGACCTCTACAATAGCATCATCTGTCGCCAAGTAGGGTAAGTTGAACCACTTCTGATTCAGATCCTTCCGCACTCAGATATAAACATGATGGAAGTCTACTTTCAACTCCATGTACCTAGATAGCTACTCATACACGTTTGGTGACAACCACGGCTTTTGGTTGATGGTTGTGTGGATGCTCACCTCAATCAGTACCTAAAAGACTTTGTTTTCTCTAACCCATGCAATGTCCTTCGTGGCCCATAGAGATGCAAACATGGCTACTTCTAGTAAATCTGTCTTGATCGAAGGGAATTGGTTGTCCTCCAGTAACTCCCACGTGACTAGCATAATCGAGAGTAATAGCCATGAATAGTGAAAGGTCTTACTTTGGTCGTGTGCCTCTCTATAGTTTGCAAGGAACTCGCTGCATAGGTGGCGCACCCAGTTGAACTATACGCCGTCCGTGCACTGAGCTACCAAAGAGACCACTGGTCTCGGCACCTCATCCGCGCGACACTTCCTCATGACTTTGCTAGCCAAAATTTGAGTGGAAATCTTCACTGTAGGGTCAGTAATGCTGGTAATGGAATACCCGCATGACTTCTTGACAAGTTTGAACTTGTCCTTCATCTTCTCAGTGAGGATGTGCTCACTTGTCTTTCCTCCAAATCCCTTGGCTGAATTCAGTCCTGAATGAGGTAATAATGTGATCTGATGGATCAAAATTTGAGTTATGGGGATTGAATCACTTAGTCATAGGCATCTGTCATGCACTAGACACAGCAACTGCTTGATGACAGTTAGGTTTATTGGAGCGCGGTGGTAGTGACACACCCATAGCAGATTCAATAACCCTGACTTTGTAACTTCACAAATCCATTCCACCGACTCCAGTACGGTGACACTAGACTCCTTGTACAACACCCTCCTCATGAAGGTGCCTATGGCAAGGTGGGGGAACCACTCAAGGTCTGCCAAGTCCCAATCTTCAAGCTTCAGATGCGGGATCTGCGCCAAGCGCGAACCTTAAAAGGGTAGGTTCTCTGATAACAGGGTGTGTTAAGGAAGAATTGTCCCTCATCTGGGTCCTTCGGTACTTTTACTTTGCCCTGTCATGGAGGGATACTCCGGAAGCTTAGAAATAGGGTCTACCCCTCAATATCTATGTCTTCTACACCCTCCTTAGCCTCCACATCTACCGCTTTCCCCTTCTCTTTTGCACCCGACTTTTCTTTCTGTTGTGCCTATGTAACTGCATGTTTCCTCGGTGACTCATGCATCGACATCAACTTCTTTTGATTTTCCTTCTTCGGCTTGGGGACCTCTCTCATCGGTGTAGGCTTCATCCTAGGTGACCTTAGTGTCGTAGGCATTGTTGTTGGTGTTGAGCGATGGAAAAGGTATGCATTTGCCATTTATTTCTTTATATTTTCCTTTGATTCATAACTCCTTTACATTCTAAAATGGTAATATGTTAAAGAATTATGGTACAATTAAGGAGATTTGTGATTGATACAAAATACATGATTATTGTCCTTTTCTATATGAAAAATGAAGGAAATGGAAAACCACTATTCAGGAGGAAAAGACAAAACAGAAGCAACTATTTTCCCTTCCCCAGGAAGCCGTATCTAGACAATGAGATCAAGATCGGAGCGCATAATCCAGGAGAAGAAAGGGAAAGTGTGACATTAGCGCAAGAAGACAAAACGATAAATTGGAAATCAAAGATAGAGCAAATGCCTCAAGATCCTTTGATCTTGAGGGATCACTACTTCAGAACTTATCTGTACTCTTAATATATCCACCTAGCCATTATAAAAAGGGACAACGCTTGTAGCCCAGGGGGGCATGTATTATCATTTTGCAAAACTTACTGTTGTGTTGTTACTTTGATCATCGACTCTTGTTGGTTAAAATAGAGTACAATTGCTTGTAAACTTTTTATACATGATTAATACATAAATCAGTTGCCGTTCCATTCCTTCCTACTGAATTAGCCTAGCGGTTCTTCACTAGCGACTAAGGGCCTGACCCTAGTGGATCCACTTGCTATCTGTACCATTATTTTACAGTTCCAGTCATGTGATGGTTTGATTTACTTTTCATTTCCTTGAATCACATTTCTTTACAATTTCTTGCCTTTACAAGTTCTAATACTTTATGGAATCATTTTATTTCATAAATTGTGATTGCATCATGTTGTTGTTCCCTTTCTATCATAATGAGATTATTATCCTTTACCACTTATATCGTTATTCATTTCAGTTATAAAGCCTCATAGTTCATTACTTATTGATGTTCATTTGGCTTTGTTGTTCATTTCCACTAAGATAATGTTGTTTTTCATTTCCATTTAGCGTTGTTGTTCATTTCTATTAAGTTAGCATTGATGTTAATTCATACTAGATAGGTGTTATTTCCTTCCTGCTAGTCTTTGGTTTTGCTTTTAATTATTTTGCAAAGAGTGTTTTTACTACATTTCTGTTAGCAACATTAGTGATCTATCATTTCCAATTAATTGCTTTAGTGTGGAGTGTAAGATCAACAACTGTAAAGGACATTGGCTATCGCTGTCTAAGTTCTTAGATTGAGAATCTTGTTTATCTTTGATTTCATTTATATCATTTGACAAAGGAAAGAGTTATCACTACTACATCCTTGACTGGTAAATTGCTATAGTTTTCTGAGTGAATGATTTAAGTTCCTGAGCATTAAGTTTCTTTTGATTGTAATTAGATTTTATTTCAAGCATTCGTTTACTCTTGTATTTAGCACTATACTGCAAATTAGAAAACATTACTCTTGAAATAAATTGCCCGCCTTAGACTGAGTACACCCTTGAAATAAAAAATCGTACCTACATTGATACTTAATGTAGGATAAATATGAGTTCAAAAGACACCTTTTATACCTCAACATTTTGGCGTCGTTGCCGGGGAGAGTGTAGCCATTGTTTTTTAGAAGGGTAGTGTGCATTTGGTAAAGTGCCTGCTAGGAGAGAATTGGGTATTAAAAACAAAAGGTAAGAACCTGCGTACGGAGCATGTAACAGCCCTGCTCCCCCGCCCTCTTTCCTACAGATTTTTGATTACCTTGGGTAGAAATAAGTATTTGAGTTGTGTGCATGACTAAGTAGAAAAGGCCTGAAAAGAATCCAAAACCACTATCCAAACCTGATAAAGCTAAGGGACAATGACCCTTGGTCGTTCGACCTTTATAGACGATATCATCAAGAAAGAAGAATCTCAGCCATCAATAGGTCCTAGAAAAGTTGCTTCTAGACAACCTAATAGCTCCCTTTGGGCCACAAAATCACCATCTATAGCCTTTGCTGAGGTACATAGCCAAACAGAAGAAATTGAGCAAGATTTTCAAGAAATTGAGAATTCTCACCCAATTTATTTACAAGAAGGGAACTCTAGTAATCTCTATGAATGAGGAGGAGAAATAGGGGAAATAGAAGAACCAAGATACCCTCTTGGAGTAGTTCAAACACTAAGCAACCCAGATAAGGGAAGTGTTGTCAAGATCATCCAAAACAAAGCTGAAGAACCTGAAAAGCCAAAATCCCCCCAGATAATCGTTCAGCAAGGAACACTCGTTATTCCAGACCAAGGAAGTGTTATTAAGGCCATTCATACTCCTTCTAGTTAGCCTAGGAATAAATCCCTAGAAATCCTAGAAGGATATTGACACATATTTGATCAAATGGCTCAAAACCAACAAACACCTCAAACCTCCACACTGCAATATCCCATTGTAGATACTGCAGTTAATGCACCTAGGAAGGCCATTCCTCTCCAGCATATTCCTACATTCCATGGCCTAACATCAGAAGATCAAGATGCATCTCTATTTGAATTCGATGTATTATGCCAGGGGTATGACTATACCACCGATCCCCAAAAGCTAAGACTATTTCCCTCCACATTGAAAGGAGCAGCTTTACGATGGTTTATGGGGTTAGGTGGAGGTGTTATAAATGACTGGGATTAGATGAAAGGGGCTTTTCTAAAGAAATATCAGGATTATTGTAGGTCTAGAGAATTAAAGGATGAAATATTTCAAATGACAGACAGACCTAATGAAACATTGGAGGAATATGTAGAATGCTTTCAATAGAATCTCTAGAGATCTCTTTATGCATCTTTACCCTTAATTGACAATGTGTTAACAACTACATTAATTAAAGGGATGAAGGAACAATGGGTTGAAACATTAAATATTATGGGAAAAGGTGACATATATCAGGAAAGTTTTTTTGACATTATTGATTTATGTATCAGGAGTTCGAGAGGCAGTACAAGGCTAAAAATGGAAAAACGTGATATAATCACAAGGAACAACAAGATCTCTAGTGGAGGTGTAACTTGTGCAGAAATTGGGAATCTACTGGAAGACTTCAAAACCAATATTCTAGGGACTCTGACAACACAGTTCGACATTATGCAGGCTAAACAAAAGAAAGCAGAAGAAGAGCAAAATTTGGCAATATTCTACCCTAGATTCAGAAAGAAACACAGCCATAAAGAGTGCCCACTAGATGCAGTCCAAGTCTACGCCATTTACACAAAAGACCACTCCACAGAAAACTTCCCCTCACTCCCAGGCCTAAAAGCAGTCTAGAAGGAGGTGGAAGAAGAATCAGAATGAGTGTACCTACTCAATCAATGTCATCAATGGTAGCCACGACAAACAAGTATACTTAGTGATCCATCCTCTTATTTTCAGTCTCCTCAGTGTAATGCTCAGCGATATAATGGAATGTGGAAAAATCATCCAGCTTTCCCCAGCTGGTCATAGCAGCCATTTCCTACATCACCATGGCCAAATCAAACAAATCAAACCAATTGGCCAAACTTCCCTTACTATTCACCATTTTGGTAAAATAATGCATATCCGACACAATGGTCACCCTCCACCTCACAGAGTCAAACCTGGCAGTCGAACTGGAAAATACCTATGAATCAGCTATCCAGAACAATTCCTCTCCCTCAACCTACACTGCTAGCACCATATACAACAAAATTCTCAAACCAACTTAAGACCGCAACTCCCAACCCTACCCAAACGAACCCTAATAATAGACCAGTTTAATCTGTTCAAATAATCGAAGCACCAGAACTAGAAACCGAGTTAAGGGAGTGCAACAACCTTCAATTAAGGTCTGGGCGCATAATAGAAACTAAGGGAGATAAAAATGCTCAAGTTGTAAATTCATTAGCTTTAGAACAACCACTACAAGAAGAGGATGTGGTTAGACAACAAACTCATGACCAAGCAACCACTTCTTCTCCCCCATTCCAAGAATGACTAATCATACCATGCCCAATAGAACATCTTGACTTTGATCTTCTGGGAGAACTAAGAAATTTGTGTATAAATATCCCACTCCTCTAGGCTATCCAAGATATCCTAATCTACGCAAAAACCATCAAAGGGTTATGTATAAAAAATACAAAGAGGAGAATAACAACTAACCCAACTGTCCAAGTAGTTGGCACCCTATATGACTTACTATCAAGAAGAGAGGCACCAGTAAAATATGAGTACCCAGGGAATCCTATAGTTACAGTGAAAATCAATGGACACTCCTTTCCAAATGACTTAGTTGATTTAGGAGCTGCAATTAATATTTTAACAACCACCACTTGTCAAAAACTTGGCATTACATCATTAGATCCAACCACAACCTTATTGGAGTTGGCTAACCAATCGGTAGTCAGACCAGAAGGCACACTACATGATGTAATGGTCTTTGTAGACTCCTAGGAATACCCTGCAGATTTTCTAATAATTAATCCCAAAAACTAGCTAGATGGACACCCTTTAATCTTAGGTAGACCTTGTCTAGCAACTACTGATTCTTACATTGGCTGCCGACAAGGCAGTATAACTATAACTAGAGGGAGTAATGTCAAGAATTTAGCTTTATACCCTCCAGCCCAGCCAAGCCTAACAATAATGAAAACTAACAAACAACCTGTATCATATGCAACAGAAAACATTAGATCTCCTTTAACCATAGAAGATGCCCTCGAATTTAAAGACCAAACGGAGGATGACATCATTAACAATTTCATTAACCAACCAGAAACTAGATCCCATGTACAATGTCACATGATAGAGGCAGCATTTGATAACGAACTAGAAGAATATCCCCTCAAGGACACTCATGATCAATAAATACCTACTACCTTTGTTTCAAACAACAAAACTATAGAGATTGAGCCAAGAAAAACCTTGAACATTAACAAAAACCTGACCCCTGAACAAGAAGAAAAGCTGGTCCAACTACTGAAAAAATACAGGGAAGATTTTGCATGGGATTACCCGAGCATGAAAGGAATTGATCCCCAGCTGTGTACGCACCACATTTATACAGAAAAGGATGCTAGACCTATTCGCCAACCCCAATGGAGACTAAACCCTAATCTTAAGGATATTGTGAAAGTTGAATTACAAAAACTTTTAGATGTAAACTTTATTTACCCAATATCTGATAGCAAGTGGGTCTCTCCACTAGTAGTGGTGCCAAAGAAGAATGGAAAGTGGAGGATATGTGTAGACTACAGAGAATTAAACAAAGCAACCCAGAAAGACTACTTCCCCCTTCCATTCATTAATCGTGTATTATGCACATTAGCAGGAAAGAAATTCTTTTCTTTCTTAGATGGCTTTAGTGGATACAATCAGATCTAGATTGCCCCTGAAGACCAGGATAAAACTACTTTTACCTGTCCTTGGGGAACATTTTCTTACAGAGTCCTACCCTTTGGCCTATGCAATGCCCCTACCACATTTCAGAGGGCCATCCTCAGCATCTTTTCAGATTTAATAAATGAAGGGCTCAAAGTATATATGGATGACTTCACACCGTATGGAGATGATTTTTAGCCAGCACTAGACACATTGGAAAAGGTGTTGCAAAGATATATTGCCAGCAGGCTTTGCTTGAGCCATGAAAAGTGTCATATGATGATGACCGAGGGACTCATCCTAGGTCATTATATCTCAGCAACTGGAATACAGGTAGATTCGGCTAAAATTCAAATAATTTTGTTAATACCTACTCCTACCACACAAACAGAGGTACACAGTTTTCTGGGTTTTTCTGGTTATTATAGGAGATTCATAAAGCATTTTTCTCAAATAGCTGCACCTCTATACGCACTAACTAGGAATGTTGATTTTATTTGGATAGGTAAGTGTGACTGTGCTTTCAAGGATCTGAAAAAGCTTGTATCGACAACCCTCGTCCTAAGGGGCCCGAATTGGGATTTGCCACTCCAAATTTCATTAGATGCTTTAGACACAGTTATTGGAGCAGTCCTTGGGCAGGAAGAAGATAAAAATCCATATGCAATTTATTATATTAGCAATAATCTATCTCCTGCTGAACTAAACTATACTGTAACTGAAAAAGAGTTTTTAGCTGTAATACATGTTGTAAATAAGTTTAGACATTTTATAACTGGGTATCCTTTAGTTTTATATACAGATCACTCTGCGATAAAATACTTAGCAAGTAAACCTGTTACAAATGGTAGAGTAACAAGATGGTTCATTTTATTGCAGGAATTTGACTTCACAATAAAGGATCAACCTAGAAAAGAGAATCCTGTAGCTTATTTTCTCTCACGAATTCCAAAGCCAGCAGACACAACAGCAGTCAAAGATCAATTCCCAGATGAACATTTGTTTGCTGTTACTGTCAGAACACTATGGTACACTGATGTTGCAAATTATTTAGCAGTAGGTGAATTACTCAAACATCTAACACCCAATGAACAAAAATAGATAGTGCAGCGCAATACCTGATTTTCCTGGATCGGGGGCTACCTATTTCATACAGGGGCGGACATGCACATCAGAAGATGCGTCTACGAAGACAAAATATTGACATTCTGAAATCTTTCCATGGCGGACCATTTTGTGGACATTTCGCAGACCACAGGGATGGTCACAAGGTTTTACAAACAGGCTATTACTGGCCTACAATCTTTAAAGATGCTAAGAAATTTGTTCAAGCTTGTGATAGTTGCCAAAGAGCAGGATGCCCTGGACAGTCCGACGAAATTCTTTTAAATCCATAGTTAGTAATCAAGCCATTTGAGCATTGGGCGCTTGATTTTATTGGTCCGATTAACCCATCATCAAATCAGAAAACATACATTCTAGTAGCAACGGAGTATGTTATCAAATGGGTGGAAGTAGGGGCAGTTCTAAGAGCTATAAAGGATTCTATAATACATTTCCTTTTCCAAATATTTGTGTGATATGGCCTCCCAAGGGACATAATCACAGATGGAGGACCACAATTTGTAGGTAATAAAATTGTTGCAACATTAAAAAATTACCACATTCGGCACAAAATAACCACCCCATACCACTCACAGGCAAATGGCCAAGTAGAGAGCACAAATAAAGTGATAGAAGCAACACTGACAAAAATAGTTGCATCGTACAGGCATGATTGGGCTTCAAGATTATCAAAGGCCTTGTGGGCATACCGAACAACGTGGAGAAATACCATCAACCATTCACCATATCAACTAGTATATGGAAAATAACCCATCTTTCTAATAGAATTCGAAATACAAACATTAAGAACAGAACAGGAGGTGGGTTTGAATTTAAATGAAACCCAGACTAGAAGATTATAACAAATCAACGATCTAGATGAAATTAGGCTCTCGGCTCTTCAATGCATTGCATTAATTCAACAACAGAGAGAAAAATGGCACGACGCCCTTATCAAAAAGAAAATCTTCCACGAAGGAGATTGGGCACTCCTATACAATTCCAGGTTTTAGGATTTCCATGGAAAACTCCAGACACGTTGGCTTGGACCTTATGAGATACAAAAAGTGCACGACAATGGCACCATTACATTGACTACCATTGATGGATCTGGACATTTGCTCAAAGCAAACAGTAATCGACTGTGACTTTACCACAAACCGCTCACTTGGGAATCCTTTTACCAGTAATTGCAGAAGATACACTATGCAGATTCTTGCTGAGGAAGATAACCCCTCCTCAGTAGTAGTTCACTGAATAATTCTTTTTTTTTTTCTGAATTTTGTATATAACTTTTTCTCTTTAATTTTTCCTGTATAAACTATTTTTTTTAAGATTGTTACTGTTGTTCCTCTTAAGGGACAACAATTTTGCGTGCCTGTATTTTTCGTGTTGTTCCTCTTAAGGAACAACAATTTTGAGTGCTTACATTTGTTTGTTGTTCCTTTAAAGGAATAGTTGTTGTTCCTCTAAAGGAATAGTAACCGTTCCTCTTTAGGAACAACATTTCCGCGTATTTCACAATTTTTGCTATTCCTTTTAAAAGGAACAACTACTGTTCCTCTAAAGGAACAACATTTATACACCCTCATTTATTTTTGTTGTTCCTTTTAAAGGAATAGCTGCTATTCCTCTTAAAGGAACAACAGCCATTCCTCTTAAGGAACAACACATTTGGGTGTTTATTTTTGTTGTTCCTTTTAAAGGAACAACACTTCTACATGTTTATTTTTGTTGTTCCTTTTAAAGGAACAACATTCCTTCACGCTTACTTTTGCCATTTCTTTTAAGGAATAGCAGCCATTCCTCTTAAGGAACAACACTCCCGCTTGCATTTTTGTTGTTCCTATTAAAGGAACAACACTTCCGCCATATTGTTTTTGTTGCTCCTCTTAAAGGAACAACACTTCCACCAGATTATTTTTGTTGTTCCTCTTAAAGTAACATCATTTCCGCTAGATTGGTTTTGCCATTCCTTTTAAAGGAACAACCCCCTTCACATTTTTTTGTTTTTTGCTATTCCTTCTAAAGGAACAATAGTTTTGATTTGGAATGTTCTTAGGCTGTTCCGCTGAAAGATCAATATTTTGTTTCATGCTTGCTTTATTCGTTGTTCTGCTTAAGGAACAATTGTTGTTCCTCTTAAGGAACACAAGTTTTGACTGTATCTTTTCCTTTGTTTGTTGTTCCTCTTAAAGGAACCACAGTTTGGCGTGGATATGTTCTTTTTTCTATTCCTCTTAAGGAACAACATTTTTTGAGTGCATTTTTTTGTATGTGTGTTTCTTAAAAAACATCATTTAGAGAATTTTTGTGAATGATGGTTTACTATTCATGATTCCTTCAAGGCACAAACATAAATTTATGCAAGGATACAAAAACTAGAGGATACTGAAATCAGCAAACCAAAGAAAAATTGTTATCTTTAAAGAAATTGCTTTGTATCGATAAGAAAAATGAGGAAATGACACAACTATTTATATCACTTTGTTTTCTTTATTTTCACTAAAACTAATTTGATTGATTACTTTTATCATGTTGGTTCTTCCCTAATATTCATAATTCTCTTTGATCATTATTATTGAATAAAAATAAGGGCATATTTTCGTCTATTGAGATGTTCAGACTTCTTCCACCACCCCTACTCTTAAGGAGTGTTGAGCCATCCTTTGTATATAAATAGGAAAGTGCTATATAAATAAAAAGAAAAAAAAAGAAGAAAAAATATATATGATTTCTAACAATTCTATGATTTTTCAGATGAAGGATAGGAGGTCTCATTAAGAGCCAGCCTACCATGATCATAAGGAAGCAGTGAAGTGGCATTCCCACTATGGCCACCACACTAGGGCTATGATCCAAGAGGCACAACAGAAAAATAAAAAAGTCCTTGGAACAAGACGTCTCATCACGAGCCGGCCTGCCCACCTTTCATTGCTTCCTAGTGAATGGCATTGTGATTCATCTGGTTACCAAGCCAGCACAATGACCTCCATTCTAACATAACAAAGCACTTTCCTAGGCATACATAAAGGATTATGGTTCCAAGGGTGAAAAAGCAACTTTGTCAAGGTTATGAACACTTGTGGGCTTCAGAGCTCTGTTGATGGTATTGAAGTCATATTTCTCACACATCAATAGTCATTATAAACCCTTTTCTTATATCTTTATCTTGATTTCAAATGAGATTATGCTTTAAAATCCTTTCAAACCTCTTACACATGAAATATTGTTTGAAAATCAATCATAATGGTTAAAGTGGATAATGACCAGATAAGCAATTTTACTTATGACAACTATCCTCTTCCCTATTTTTTGCATCATTTCATAGCATTTCCATATCTATTTGTGATTTTCATCATAAGTCTCAATTTCAGTAATTCGCTACCTTTTGCAATCATGTCATGGATATATATGTCGTTCCTTTTTTTACTGTACGGTTGCCGTCCAGTACGCTGCTCCATTTGTCGGTCGAGGATGACCTATCATATTTCAGGGGGGCGCGAGTGACCTCCAAAATACACTGGCAGACATGTCAATTCCTTATTTGGAGGTACTACGACTCCATCAGATCTCGAAAATAGCAAATTTAACACTATTGATATTTTCCAATATGCACAGCTGTGCTGTTCCATTGTCATTTCTGTATTTTGAAAAAGTTAACAGTGTGCTAAACTTAGACGAAATGGGAGGTAGAGAAATACAAAATGAATTGCAGGTGCTAATAATTTATGATGTTGCATGAGAAATTCTAGAGAGAGCAGGATGGATTGCCTACCTGACCGGACTACAACAGTCCCATGAAATGGTGGCCATCGAATTTCTGCAGAATTTGCAGGAAGATCATTCCATGGTGAGGGGAAGGAAAATAATAGTAACAAATGTGGTAATTACTGAAGTATCTCGACTACCAGTTGTTTGACCAATATGGACCCAAAAAAAGTAAGACTTCAAGAGGCCATAACTATCTTTTGGGACAAAGGACAGAACCTTATCGTCAAAGGAAAAGGAATCCTCCCTGCGACCCTAGGAGAACCATGGGCAGAATTAGCCATAATAGTGCAAATCTACATCACATGTGATGGGAGAAAGGATGTGGTAATACCACGCCATCTCAAATTATTAATAGACAGAAATGTGTTGTAATTTTGCCTGCATATTTAATTTCTTTATTGCATGACGTCGCTCGAAGCATAAGGAAATCATGTTATATAGAAATGGTAGTAAGTCATCAAGTCATTTATACTCTTGCTTAGCAATAGACTAGTTGGGAAGAATTGGTATTTTAAATATACAGGGGATTGGCCTTACCAGCCTCGAAAAGAAAAAGACCCACCAGCACATCAACTAGACCACAGAAATGCAGACACCCTTCCAGATTGAGGAGAAGCAGATGAATGTTGGGAAATCTCCAAGATAATAGTAGCCAACCCTTAGAAATACAGGGCTCTGAGGATGAGCAACCTCCACAACTCGAAGGAGGGGAAAATGTGGAAGAAGAATTGGAAGAAGAATTGGAAGAGGAATTAGAGGAAGAAACTGAGTGCTCTGGTGCAATTCCACTACAAAGCCCATTGTAGGAAAGCAAATTGGCCCAAATTTTGGCCAATATGATTGAGTATATTCAACCCCAGAGCTCGCTCAACCTTAATATTAAGTCAGGGTAATCACAGGAACACTCTGGTCACAGTAAGAGTGCATCCGAGGAGATGAATGACGAGGAAGAAGAAGAATCACAATCACAGGAACACTCTACTCATAGTAAGAGTGCATCCGAGGAGATGAATGATGAGGAAGAAGAAGAAGCATAGTCATAGGAACACTCTACTCATAGTAAGAGTGCATCTGAGGAAATGAATGACGAGGAAGAAGAAGAAGCAGAAGCCACTCGAGAAGTGGCAGATCAAACCAGGGTTACCTCCCATGAGGAGCTTAATCAGGATGATGATAACATTGAAGAAGTGTTCCAAACAAAAAATATGGGAACAAGCCAGGGTAAGGGCATAGTCCCTGAAGAACAAAATGCAGCTGAGCAGCCAAGTCTAGTCAAGGAAACAACTGTTCCTCCCAAGAAAAAGAAGAAAAATATGAATCAAATCAAGAGGCTGTGAAAGGAACAAAAAAGGCTACTAAATGTAATAAAACAACCCAGACAGTAGATAAGGGCCCTAACAATGGGGAGAATCTCAAAAGGAACCCCAAGAACAAGAGATGCAACCACCCAAATGAAACCCCATAAAATAAAGGCCACGGAGACTCAAGTTGAGCCCATATCCATTCAGGACAACAAGGAATAGCATGCGGCTGTTACAAAAAAAGCAGCCCAAACAGAAGATACACCAGTCTATAATAAGGATGTCCAGACAGAGGCACTGTCCTCTAGCATCACGGCTGACCAGATAGATTATGATAAAGGGACATAGACTGTAGGAACCAGATGTTGCAATAAGAAGATCCAGGTAAATCTTCAACCCAAAAGTGTTTCGACGAACAATGACCCTAGGGTAGTAAAACTCTAAGAGGATCTGCCACAGGCTCAGTAGGCTATATAAAAGCTCACAGAAGAGACTGTTCCTCAGGAAAAGTATCAAAAGTTATAGCAGCAAGTAAAGAACATCAATGCATCAGAGAGCGAGGCCTTCAATAAATGTCGGAGGGCAGAAGAAAAAGTCGAAAAGGTAACAAATAGAGTAAAGACAGTAAGGAGTCAAATTGATATTCTATGTTCTCTATATACAGATGTTGTAGCATGTAGGGCCCCTGCCAAAAATTATGCTTTGTTTTTATTAGAAAGATATTTGCAATTAAAAATTAAAGCTGTTAAGGCAGGGAAACCTATAGAATTGAAAACTGTTGATGATTTTATAAATTGTTGTAAACACTATGGATTCAAATTTCAACGTTTACTCTATGAATTTTATTTTCATAATTTTATCTCGGAAGAGGAAATGGAGAAGAATCCCAGTCCTTTTGTGGGAGATATCCAGTTTCAAGCATTCATTTTGTTTGTTGCCAACCAGTTAAAGTGGCTCAAGGCCCATAACACCTTTCAGAGATAAGAAAATGGGTTATACCTCTGGGTTAGGGGTGAACTGGAAAACCCATTACAACTGTGGATTAAGCATTAAAGCCTAATGAAAAAGGAGGGTGTGAACCAGACATTGGGACCCATCCATAAAGACATTGTCCAACAAGGGGTAGAATATTTCTTGTCTATCAAAGACCATGCCATAGTAGAAACTAAACTCGATGGAAGACTTCCAATTAGAATATTCAAAACAGAGATCCATTCAATTACAAAAATTTTAAGTTAGTTGCCGATCGCCTGGTTACATATGGTAACCTCATCTTGAAGGAAGGACCGTATTGGCTAGGTTGTAGATTTCGAATCCCTATTATCTAGTATCCTGCAGAAAAATATAAGGCCATCTATGAATTACCTAAAGGGTAGACAGGGTGCATTTTTGAAGTTTTAGCTACACATCATGGTTTTAGACCACTTCATGAAAATCCCTCTCCATCCTATTCCCTAACTGCCTTGCATGTAAATTACATGGTTTTCATGAGGGCATGAAAAAGGGTAAGCAGGGGGGTGTGTTGAGTGATGGAAAAGGTATGCGTTTTCCATTTATTTCTTTATCTTTTCCTTTGAATCATAACTCCTTTACATTCTAAAATGGTAATATGTTAAATAATTATGGTAGAATTAAGGAGATTTGTGATTGATACAAAATAACTTATTATTGTCTTTTTCTATACAGAAAATGAAGGAAATGGAAAACCACTTTTTGGGAGGAAAAGACAAAGTAGAAGCAACTGTTGTCCCTTCCCTAGGAAGTTGTATCCAGACAACGAGATCAAGATCAGAGTGCATAATCCAAGAGAAGAAAGGGAAAGTGCGGCATCAACACAAGAAGAAAAACGATAAATTGGAAATCAAAGATAGAGTGAATCCCTCAGGATCCTTTGATCCTGAGGGATCACTGCTTCATAACTTATCTGTACTCTTGATATCCACCTGGCCATTACAAAAAGGAACAACGCTTGTAGCCCAGGGGGGCATGTATTATAATTTTGTAGAACTTACTGTTGTGTTGTCACTTTGATCATCGACTCTTGTTGTTTAAAACAGAGTAGGATTGCTTGTAAAATTTTTATACATGATTAATACATAAATTAGTTTCTGTTCCATTCCTTCCTACTAATTTAGCCCGACGATGCTTCACTAGTGGTTAAGGGCCTGACCCTGGTGGATCCACTTGCTATCTTTACCATTATTTTATAGTTCTAGTCATGTGATGGTTTTATTTACTTTTCATTTCCTTGAATCGCATTTCTTTACAGTTTCCTAACATTACAAGTTCTAATACTTTATGGAATCATTTTATTGCATAAGTTGTGATTGAATCACGTTGTTTTTCCCTTTCTATCATAACGAGATTATTATCCTTTACCACTTATATTGTTATTCATTTCGGTTATAAAGCCTCGCAGTACATTATAGATTGTTGTTCATTTGGCTTTGTTGTTCATTTCCATTTAGCGTTGTTGTTCATTTCTATTAAGTTAGCATTGTCATTCATTCATACTAGATAGGTGTTATTTCTTTCCTGCAAGTATTTGGTTTTTCTTTTAAGTATTTTGCAAAGAGAATTTTTACTACATTTCTGTTAGCATCATTAGTGATCTATCATTTCCAATTGATCGCTTTAGTGTGGAGTGTTACACTGAAATTTGTCACCATGACTACCTACAGTTAATATGGCTCCATCAATAGTCATATTATCCTCCTTGTCAAGCCTCATACCTCTGCTCTTCATTTCAAACTTCAAAAAGAGAGAAAGTCACTTAAAAACATGTTTATCTCTCGGTACGCAGGTTCTCTCTACCTTGCCTGCGTGTACGCATCCCAAACACATTGTACCTATGTACTTGTACACTCTGTAAGCCAAACGATGGGTGCGTACCCCTGGAAAGGTCAAAAGGCGCGAGTTTCATCTTTAAAAAAGTTACTTGTGGTCACTTCTAGAGCCTTCTAGAAGAGTGTTTGACGTGTATTGAGCGCCTCCAGATGGTTCATGCATCCCTATGATAGAGGAACTTATCCCATCAAGAGAGGAGCTACCCCATCCAAAAGAGGGAGTCTCCCATTGATGTTGGAACTGAATAACTTCCTCTAGAATACTATAAATACAGGCCTTGGGCCAAAGGAGGGGAGGTTGAAAGCTGAACATTCTAAAGGGTAAATGCTGCTGGGATTAGGACTTCCATTGTTGACTTGTGAGGAGAAATCACTATCCTTCCTTGTTGCCATAGTGGGAGTGGGTGAGCTTGTGTCAAAGTAGAGGAAATCTCTTGTTGGACCCTGGGAGGAGCTTGCACAACACCAAGGCTCAGGTTGTAATGGTTCCTTTTTTGTTTCCTTAATACAAATAAGTCCATTCTTCTCAATGATTTGTTGTTAATGAATTATTTCATGTACTCCTTGGTCTATATAATGAATATGCTTTGTTTTATGAAATATTCATGTGTTATGTAATCGTTTGATTGTTAGTGTATGCAGGTTTAAAAGTGAAGGAGGAGCTCATCTGGATCGACGAGGCTGGACTGCTGCAACAAGCGTTGGATTTGAGGTAGGATCGAAAAACACTTGGTTTCTCATAGAATAATGTATGTTTAGAGAAGGATTGCTCTTAATTGTCTTGTTTGTCACTAGAGAGTCGTAGACTCCTAGGGAGGTTAGTTTTGTCAGCAAAAATAACTCTTTCCGCATGACAAATTGGCGACTCCACTGGGGAATCCATTGATGTGCTTTATTTTTCTTTTAAGTATTACTTTGATCTTAAAAGAGTCTTGTTTCTTTTGTTTTTTGATTGCTTGACTGTGTTTTTTGGTGGATTAGCTTAGAGTCTAGTTTGTTTTTAGTTTTTCTTCATTTTACAGCAGTACGCAACCTCTGAGTTAGACACAGTGCGTACTTGTACGCACTGTATCTTTGCACACAGAGTGTAGACGCACCTGGTTAAACAGGCTGCCTGCGTACCCTGTTAAAATTGAGAAATTTCCAATTTTATCCATTTCTTCCCTTTAGATTTTGTTTTTCTTAGTCTTCACTACCCAGATCCACTGGTTGTCTGTCAAAATCTTCACCTGCACTTGTTCCATTAGTGTCGAAAGTTTTAGTGAAATTCATTGAGATTTTAGCCGTAGGGTTTCGATTTTTATTGGTCCTGTAGTGACTTTGGGTTTAGAAGTTGCGAAGCCTTAGATATCTCTGGTTTTGTCAGTCTTCTTAGGAGTCGGACCAGTCGTAAAGTCTACCCGAGTGAGCGACCTACCTTTGCGTTGCCTCTTTGCAAAATTTCGATATAGCTTGTTCATTTAAAGTTGTGAATTTCATTTTCAAAAAGAACAAAAAGAGATTGAGTTTTTGTTTTGATTAGTTTGTGATTCTGCATAAACTAGTCCTTGGACTGATTGTTGCCAAGTAAAACATCCCGGAATCATTCTAGTAAGCTTTTGCTTCTTAGATTTACTTGTTAGTGAAAGATTAGGTAAATTTCCTTTATTTGCTTTTGAGTGATTTTTCATAGATTTTCATAGATCTTGAAATTGCTTTGATTAGATTAGTTTTACATGCTTTTATTAAATAGGAAAATATCAACGATCTCCTTTGCAAAAATTTGCTTTAGAGTAGCATTTGACGTCTTTGAAAGAGAAAGGAATTTTTTCGTGAAGTAAAGAGTGGTCATGTTTTGTGCGCTTTGAAAGATAAAGAGAATTGTTTCTTTGATTGTCTTTTGAGAAAGTTGTTTTTATTGAAAAGATTGCATTCTCTCAACTCTCTTAATTAGAACATTCATTGAAAAGAGAAAATTATCAAATCATCTTAGGTGCATCTTTTAGAGAATTGGAGTCGAGTCTATACACCATCAAGTTTCATCTCCATCACCTTTGTCTTTAAGAACAACCATTAAAATCAACGCTTAAAGTAAAAGTAACTTAGAATTTTTATTTTCTAGGGCTCTGAAGCACCAACATAGATCAGGCTAGTGTCTTGGAGTAGGTGAGTAATTAACTCTCCAAGACTATTAAAACCAAACAAGTAGCTTATCTTGTGATAGAATAAATCCAACTGTTACATTTATACTCTGGGAAAGCTCCTCTTAAAAGAGAAGCACGAGCTCGTGTCCGAACCAGTGAGGGGATCAATCCTCCCTCGTTGGGAACGACGCCAGACACGCACGTATTACAAACGGTAAACCTCAGATTATTGTTGAGGAGGCAGGGGATCACTTATCGGTAAACCTTGGATTGACCATTGTCAAGGAGCCGGTAAGGGGATTGAGCTTGTTACTCTGCCCTTGCGTGCTGTCGGAGTGTAGATTGTTCTCCCAGGTGTATTTGTTGCTGTTGGTAACCCCTTAGTGGCCATAATCTTAGGATTCTACCCAAGGTGACGGTGGTGGGAAGATCCCACTGTACCGGGAGCAGACGTCGGCTAGACTCACTTGGATTTTCTGGGGGGTTCACTTCACTCGAGACGGTTAAAGTGGAGGAACTTGGTCCAGTCTATTCATTAAGCAGGTTGCCGGGGTAACTATTCCACCCGCTCTTTCTGTACTGAATACTACGAGGTTGGATTTCATCACCAACTAGTGTTTTTGGTCCGGAAGCTACTGTTTGTGTTTGGTTTGACACCCTAGATTCTTTAGGCGTATGTTTCAAAATTGTTTGGTTCTTTAGCGACTTTAGGTTGTTTTTCTTGAGATTTTACTTTGTTTTCGTGTGTAGTAGTTAAAAGTTTTTAGCTGTGGCTGAATCACTGAGACGCTCCCGTAGACTTTGGGGTGAGTCTCCTGAAGTTGTTAGTTTGGCCGATATACTGAGGCGAGCCCGTAGAGCACGGGGTG
>APFE030733085.1:12743-28422 GCA_000404065.3 Pinus taeda | reverse complement strand
TGCCATATTGAAAGTGGGTGAGCTTGTCAAAGTAGAGGAAATCTCTTGTTGGACCCTGGGAGGAGCTTGCACAACACCAAGGCTCAGGTTGTAATGGTTCCTTTTTTGTTTCCTTAATACAAATAAGTCCATTCTTCTCAATGATTTGTTGTTAATGAATTATTTCATGTACTCCTTGGTCTATATGATGAATATGCTTTGTTTTATGAAATATTCAGGCGTTATGTAATCGTTTGACTGTTAGTGTATGCAGGTCTTAAAGTGAAGGAGGAGCTCATCAGGCTAGACTGCTACAACAAGTGTTGGATTTGAGGTAGGATCGAACAACACTTGGTTTCTCATAGAATAATGTATGTTTAGAGAATGATTGCTCTTGTTTGTCTTGTTTGTCACTAGAGAGTCTTAGACTCCTAGGGAGGTTAGGTTTGTCCGCAAAAATAACTCTTTCTGCATGACATGGAGTGTAAGATCAACAACTATAAAGGACATTGGCTATCATTGTCTAAGTTCTCAGATTGAGGATATTGTTTATATTTGATTTCATTTATATCAGTTGACAGAGGAAAGAGTTATCACTATTGCATCCTTGACTGATAAATTGTTGTAGTTTTTTGAGTGAATGATTTAAGCTCCAGAGCATTAAGTTTCTTTTGATTGCAATTAGATTTTATTTCAAGCATCCGTTTACTCTTGTATTTAGCACTGTACTACAAATTTGAAAACATTACTCTTGAAATAAATTTCCCGCCTCAGACTAAGTACACTCTTGAAATAAAAATTGTACCTGGATTGATAATTAATGTAGGATAAATAGGAGTTCAAAAGACACCTTTTATACCTCAATAGTTGGAACCTCCATACTCACAACCTTAGGGGAAGCTCCCTCAGAGGTAACAATCTCTCTAGTGCTTGCAGTTTCTGTGGGACCTGGTCCTAACATGATGTCACGGATAAGCTTTTGGCCTGACTCAGAATACTGAGCGAACATGGGGCTTGCGAGAAAATCCTCAAAGAACTCACGGTTCATGCGCAACAGACAAAACAACTTAGAAAATCTCAGTATGAAAAGTGTTTCTCACTAGGTAGCCACACATATTTTATAGGTGCATTCGAATTCAAATTCGACCGTTCCCCCCCAAATCCGTCCATAAATGTGAGATTGGCGACAGATTTCCAAAGATTTTACTCTTGATTTCAGCCTTAAATTCCATACATGTTGGTTTCCCGCCCCTCCTAACCATCTTCTGGTAGTGAAATCATGAATAGTGACATTAATGATCCCTTTTTGGTTGTACTGTATGGTCTTCCCTCGTATAGCACAGCTCCCTTCACTCTTCTTCTAGTACTGTGACACCCTCCTGTTTCACGCAAACCCCGCCGTGCAGCTCTACAACCCGAGCAATGTAGTTTATAGTCTCGCACCTCCTTGTAGCTTCCTGGAGCACTAAGACTGTTCTACCATCATGTAGTCATTGGGCCGGATCTCTGGTGTATGGCTTTAATCAGATTCCATTTACTTTTCCCGGAAATGTATCTCCATTCAATTTCACAAGCTAAACTGCTCCATCATCGGTAATTTCTTTGATCACATATGGCCCCAGCAAGTGCATTTGAAATTTTCTTGAAAACTTATTAAACTTACTGTCATATAATAAAACTCAATCATTTACCTTGAAGGTGCGCAATTTGATGTGTCGATCGTGCCATGCGTTTTTGTATTCCTTCTACGCCTATTGATGGAATCCAGCAAAAAATCTATCTTCCTCGAGCTCTGTCAGCTACAAGAGCTGCTCTTCTAAGCCTCTGCGGTTCGCCATCCTAGTGAACGCCACTGTGCGTAGACTAGGCACAATGTACTCCTTAGGCATCACAACCTCTATGCCATAGACCAACCTAAATGGTGTATGACCAGTAAGCTTCTTATAAGTAGTTCTATAGGCCCATAACATAGCTGGTATGTGCATGTCCCAATCATTCCTCTATGCATTGCAAACCTTTGTCAGTGGGTTCTCCAGTATCTTATTAAACACCTCAACTATCCCATTGGCCTGAGGATGATATGGCATACTCTTCTAGTGATAAACTTGGAATTCCTCTGTCAGCACGCTGATTGTTTCATTGAGGAAGTGCATACCACGATCACTCATTGAAATCTTTGGGAAACCAAACCTGGTCAACACATACTCAAACATAACTTTTGTTGTTGTTGCCCCTATACAATTCTTCATGGGTTGCGCCTCTGCCCATCTAGTCAAATATTCGGTCGCGGTGATGATATACCACGCACGTATCTTCTTTCCTAGAGGTTGAATCGGTCCTAAAAAATCAATTGGCCATTTCTCAAATGGCTACAATGATACCTGTGGATTCAAAGGTAGCTCATCCCTCCACGATGGCCTGCCAATTCTCTAACATGCATCACATGCCCTACAATATGCTTTGGAATCCTTATGCAATGTTGGCCACCAAAAACTAGTGTGTAAAATCTTTTGTGATGTTGCTTTTCCTACATAATGGCCTCCCTTAGCTCCTCCATGAGCTTCAACTAGGATACTGCTTCATTCAAAATCAGGCACATAGCGTCGCAGTATCTTGTCCAACCTCATCTTATACAAGTGACCTGAAATAAAAGAAACATTTGTCCCGTGCACCACCAATTCCTTCTTCTGTTGACTTGTGTATCCTTTTAGAGCCATTCCTATGGTCAGGAAGTGGATAATGTCTACAAAATTATTTTCTTTTATGCACACCGCAAAGAGCTGCACGCCAGACATCTCCTCTTCTAAATTGGTAGGCTCCTCTCTGGTTCCAATGCATGACAAATGATCTAGTCCTGCATTCAATCTCCCAGGCTTCATAATTACTTCAAAATCATACTCCTGAAACAACAACAACCATTTGCATATCCCTCCCCCCAACATAGGCTTGTTGACTAGGTACTTTAATGCATAATGGTTTGTATACATCTTAAAGTGTCCGCCTAGTAAGTAATGCCTGAACTTTTGGAGCACGTACACCATAGCCAACCCTTTGCACTCTGTCATTGAATAATTTTTTTCAACCTTCGACAGCTTCCTGCTCGCAAATGATATCGGGTGATCTAATTCTCCTTCACCGGCCTATGTTAGCACTGCTCCCGACACAATGCATGATGCATCCACATGCACATTAAATTCCTTCTTCCAATCTAGGAAGACTAGGATCGGCGCGGTGACCATTTTATCCTTTAATACATCTAGACTCTGCTAACATTCTTGATTCCAACGGAATGTAGCGTCCTTCTTCAATAGCTTTTCCATCGGCGCGACAATCTGGGCATAGCTCTTGATGAACTTCCGATAGTATCCAGTATGGCCCAACATTGTGCGCAACTGTTTAACAGTCCTTGGCACCTCCAAATTAATGATAATCATGATATTAGCAAGGTCCACCATTAAGCCTTATTTTCACACTACATGACCCAACAAGATTCTAAAGGGGACACAAAATAAGCACTTCTTCAAGTTTAGCACGATCTGCGACCTCCGGCATGTATCCAACAACAAGCGCAAACTATCCACATGGCATTTTACTAGTCCAAACACTATCCAGTCATCAAAGTATACCTCCAAAAACTTGTGAATGAAATCTTTCAATGCTGCAATGACTACGCGTGAGAAGATTTATGGCACATTCTTAAGTCCAAAAGGCATTATCATATATTAAAATCATCCCCACTCAGTCACAAAGGTAGTCTTACTCCCGTCTTCTGGCACGATCTTTATCTGATGTTAGCAAAGAACCCATTAGTGAAAGAATATGCTTCCTGTCCTCCAACGTTATCTAATACCTCATCTGTGAATAGAGTTGGGAAAGGATCATGAACGAAGGCATCTTTTAGCTTTCAGAGATCTACACAAATCCTTATTTCATCCTTCTGCTTCTTTTCCTGAACTACCATTGGACTTACCCAATCAAATTCCTCCACTGGTTCAATAATACCCACTGCCAACATTTTGTCCAACTCCAAGCGAGCCTTTTCCTTGTACTTCGGATTAAGGCAATATGGCCTCTGCTTATCAAGCTTCGCATCTATTTGCAATGTTATTTTCATCACTCTCAAATCACCTATGATGTGTTTCAAGTCTAAAAACTTTTTAGGGAACAAATCCTAATACTCACGGAGAAACTCAATGACCTTATCTATTGTGGTATCATCCTAGTAGTCCCCAATCTTCGCAAACTTCAGCTCCGCTTCTGTGCTAATGTTTACTTGTCTAGTTTTCAGTGGTGTGGTGATATTTGCATTCTCTATCTATGGTCCCTAAACTTCGCAGTGACCTTCTATCTCTGGGATATTAATGTTCCTTGGATCCTCCCCTTCTTCTTCAGCAGTCACATTGTAGCACTCCAACGCATGGTGCAGTTGGGTGGTCCAATCCAGTTGAATCAAATCTAGGGGATCCTACGGTATTATGAACATCACTACATTGACCTCTAGCAATGCTTCATCGATGCAATCAAATCCATCTTCAAAGCTGAATGTCATTAAGAATCCCTCTCTCAAAATATCCCACTCGTCAGTGTCGTGGTGGAGCTCTGTTTCTAGGTACCAATTCATTGGTATTGCATCCAAAGTATGACAGAACAAATGCACCCACTCCAGTTGTGGCTCTACTCCATAAGAGTCAATCCATTTTTCTAAGTGATTGTGTGGATCACTCCTCCCATCATATATCTCTATTAGTCGCACTTTTGGGCGACCAAACTACACCCTCATCATTCTTTTGTATTCACACCATCCATCAAAACTGTCTTTACACATACCCCACCATCTCTTGGGCGTGGTGCACAATGACAAATCCAGTGCTTTGAAGTGATGCTTCTCAGGCACTTCCCTTTCAAATGCATCCAAAATATTATCTACTTTAGTTAGACCATCATAATAAGGAAAACTCCTTACCTCCGACGAGACACAACACAACGATTTAGTTATCGTGTTATAGCATAGCATAGATACTTCATGCAACCTATTTACCAACGTTCCAACTCCTCATATGAATCTGATGTAGAGGAACTTTTGCAATCTCGTGCAATGCATCCATGTGCTGTCGGATTCACCCAATCTTGGTCTCGTGCTATTATTTTGTAGATCTAGTCCAAATCATCGTCACTTTCGTAATCGCGGACCTGCTCAGTATAATGTGATCCTTCTACAGGATCCAAAGGTACTACTATGTGGAGTGATTTCCTCTCAAATGACATTGTTCGCTTCTTCAAATTGATCACCCCATTCATGTCAATAGCCCAATCAATCCTAAGGAGCATGGGGTAAGTATCGTTGTCATCAAAAATATCTATCACATCAAAATCACCCAATGCATTCACGCCTTCAATAACTACTATCACTCCCTACAATCTTCCCATGGGGATAATCTTCAGTTGATTTTCCATCCTCAATTGAATTGGAGACCACTGCAGCGCAGGTCTCCCCATTCTCTCCCATGTCCGTTTAAGCAAAATATTTTCATCCAACCCCAAATCTAGAATAACTTGATCCATTTCATACTCTCCTATTTGTGCAGTGAGCCTCATCTCAGCCCTATTCTCACCTTATGCTTACTAATTTTTCTGACTATGCGCGGTCTTCAAGAGAATTTTCTTTACTGGCACATTTATTTAACAAATCCTATAATCCTTTCACGGCCTTGCTATCACCAAGCAGCTTCATACATGCCTCCAAGAACATGGTAAGCATTGATGGGTCCATTTCTTTAGATAGCTTATCCTCACTTCCTGAGGTAGAAGCCTCAACGAAGCTTTTCTTTGCTTCCATGAAGGTTTCTTTCGCGCGCTTCAAATAAAACCCAAGTTCTTTTTCTAGAGCCTTGCGGACCCACTCACTTTCTCCAAGATTCTTTCCTTTATCCTCACTAGTCGTCATTCCACTCTGCAGCATGATATTCACATTAGGATCCTCTTTGCGGGGTTTATCTCTCATCATTTGTAGGTTCTAGGTAGGCTACTTCCCCTTTTCCCACATCTTAGTTATTGATACAGGGCACTCTTTTGTCATGTGGTCAAACTGAGTACAGTATCAGAACAATAGGCGCTCGAGTTCATTCTCTCTTATGTGTAGTGTCTTGGAACTCCATCATTGTAGCAAATAACTTTCCCCTGACCTCTCACACATCCTCCTCTGCCTTGGCCTCGTTTGCAACCCTGATATCCTCCTTGTGCTCCCCCAACATCTTGATCTGGAGGATGAGTTTCTATCTGCATTCGATACACGAGTGTTCTCTCCTTCATTAACTCATAGATATGATAGTTACATTCATCATGACCCACTGTTTTGCAGAATTTGCAAAAGATTTGTTGTTGTGTCTGTACAAATTTATGCAGCAAGTGACAATTGTCTATCACATCTTTTCCAGCTACCTAACAGATAACGCACCACAATGTAGGAACTGTACTTGGCCCTTCTTGAGATTCTAGCCTCAAAGGCATTGACCCTCATCCTACAACATAATTCACGAAGACAGGGCAATGATCTTTATCATGCCCCTGACTCGTACATTTCAAACACCAAACTTCTTTGCACACCTCTGGCCGAGCCGCTCTATCTTTCTTCAGACTTTGGAACTCTAGGTAAAGTTTCTGCAACTCTGTGTGAATCTACTGAACTCCCAAAGCAACATCTTGAATCAGTGTCTCATGCAACCTCATCACAATCTCCAAGGCTTCTACCTCGGTCCCAATATTTTGCTGTGATAAAGCAACCCTTAGATGAGGCAAGAGCGAAGCTACAAACTATTCGCAGTGATGTCCATCTATAAGATTCATGTTAGCTTCGCAGATATTTCATTTCAATATCTGATCTAGCTCCCAAGGTGTCTCACCAGGCTTCATCATGATTTCAATGAATCCAACGATTTATTGTGCTTCAGACTTGGGCCTACTAAATTCCTTATTCAACGCAGTCTGAATGTATACCAATGCAGTCGTTAAGTTACCGGTGCAGTACTTAATGTAACACGTTAGCACGCAATCCTGTAAAGAAGTAACCAACGTTGCTTTCTTCATTTGATCATTTATAATATTCTGGGCTGTCAACACGTCCTTCCCGACAAACCAAAACTGGTTCAGGTCCTCATTTCCCAAGCCTTTGAAATAGGAAACTTCACTGCATTCACCATATTGCATGGTGGCAGAGGTGGTGGCGGTGTGGCTGAAGGTGTATGTTGTGGAGTTGAAGATAGAGGTGGTGTGGGTGGATGGGGTATTCATGGGAACCCTTGCCTTATTACCTGGACAACTCTGTGTGGTGAAGCCTGTGTTTCTCTTTCGTCATCACTCAGAGGAGGCTCAATCAACAGGCTATATTTAGGGTATGTTCTCCCTCTATCCCTGAATAACTTTCCACTTCGTGTAGCTCCAAACATAAAAGTAATTGCATTACCCACTTTTCACACAAGAGAATTTTAATCCAAGTATTCAAAGATCTTAAATACTTACCTTGCAGTCCCTTGAAGAAGCGCCACTCTGCTTCGTTGTAGCTGACCAAGGTATCAACCGCGAATTCTATCAAAAACCCTCTGTTGACAAGATCAAGCCAGTGATCGACAACGTGCGTGATATTATCTTCAGAGGCTTCCAATCTCTGCACTAGCTCCGGGGTCCACACTATTGGACCGTCAAGCCTCCACCTTCCCTGGCCATCTACCAATTTAGCGATCCACTCATATAGCTCAATCAGGAAGGAACATAAGAAAATTTCGTGTGTCTTTGTGTACAGATACCAGTCCAACCACTGTTCTTTCATCAATTGTGGATTTTTGTTTTCTTGCGCCGCAAATTCATGGATATTTCTATCCAACCACTCTGCAATTTATTTCTTTGTTGGATTCTAGTGATGTGACATCACACATCTCTTTATGTAGATCCTCGTCCAGAAAACAGAACCATTTGTTGGCTTAGTGGGTCCTGACCCAGGTTTAGATTTAAGTTTGCCAAACAAATCCCTACACTACTGGCCCTTTCGGCATTAACTCGTGGAGCGCGGGCTGAAGTCTCACCGGAAGCAGTATGGGGGGATGCTAGAACCAAGTTTCCACACCCAAATATGAGCATGATGTCGCTTTATGCCCTAAACCTACCTTCACGTAGATCGATAAGCCTTTAAGGCTTAACGATATAATTTCCCTTAATCATATTCTATACCTCCACGAACATTCACGACTGTCTTTCGTGGACCCTAAATAGGTGAATCAACCACTTACGTGCCTCTGTGAATACTCCTAATTCTGTATTTACCTAGATCAGATTATGTGTTTAATAACTTCCACATACAATAAGATATTCTTCATGTAAACAATTATTATTACTTGCATTCATATGACAATATAAATCATGTAAAATCGCGCATAAATATAGTATTAATTCATAAACCCATCAGTCATCATAAGATAATAGTGCATTCATTCATAATAGAAATAGATAGATAAAACAAAGGAATTGCTGGCATAATATCTATACTAATGCTTCAATTCTTCTTAAAGACTTAAGACTTCTCTGTGCACTTAGCTGCAGGGGTCCGCACACTCAGCTATAGACTCTACTCTAGGCCTCTACACACACAGTTGCAGAGCCTTTCTTCTACTCTAAGACTTATTCACTATTACTTCTAATGACCCATTACATCTTCATTGATATTTATCTACCTTGGACTCTCTAAGACTCTCCTACTTATACAATTCCATGGTCTGCGGACCATGGGTAGGTCTATATGAGCCGACACAAATTAAATAACAAAAGGGTAAAACCCTTTATAACACTTTACCATCTACGCGCTCTACGACCACATCTTGCAGAGACTTTACACCTTTTACAATAAAACTTGGGATTTTTCCCCAAAACTTGTGCTTTTGCCCCAAAATTAACCCTAGGAGACCCTGTCCCAACACTCGCACATAGTTGTTGCCCCCCAACTCTTGCACTAAGCAGAAGAATGGTGGGATCTATGAGAAATTTGCATTGCTAAATCATTAGGAAAGTGATAGCATGGAAAGAAACAGTTCATGGGCAAAGAAAATGTAATTTCCATCACCATGTATCATTGGGATTCCGGTCACTAGTATGCCTCATACTCAAATCCCTGACACATTTTAGTTATTCCAATAGCATAGTCTATCAAATGGGGTCTAGATTTAGTTGGAAATATTGGTGTTGTTGGATACATTGTAGTATGTGTTGGTGCAGAGTTGGTTGGTGTTGTGAGGTTTTCCTTTGTAACTAAGTAGTGATGTAGGAATATAAAGTCATAGTCTAGCCAAGACGAAGTTAGTCTTCTCAGAAATGGGAGTGTGGGTGTTGAAGAAGTTGACAAAGATTTGGAGTAGATTGTGATAAGAAGAGGAGCATATTCCCTGGTCAGATAAGGACAACCTAAAAGCTAAATAACTTATTTCTCCTTGCGACAAGGTTGGAGGAGGGAGTTTCATAACTATATTGTGTATCCAAAAGGGTTGGACAATGCTTAATAGATATCCTTTAAGTGCCTTTAGGTGGGTGTATGTATTTTCTCCCTATTGGCTGGAAGTGTAAATTAATGTAAGTGGGGTTAGATTTTCACCACCTGATAGGTTGGCGGTGAAACTCATTTTTTTACTTAGGGAGTATCTTTCACAATACAAGAATTCAACTTCAAACATAGGTGGTGGTATGATGGCTTGGAAGTTGTAGACTATTCTTAAGTGGCGATTGGATGTGTTTGGTATGCTTCCTTATGGTAGCCATGGTTTCACTAATATTACGACTTGGATCCTGGTTGGTATTACCCGTTACAAGAATGGGTCTCATTGGAGGGAAGTCCCAAACATTCTCATTAATGTAATAGATGAAGTTGGTATCATTTTTTTGAATTTTAATTCTTTCAATTAATGAGTGCAAAGACAATGATTTGAAGGGGATTTATGTGGTTGATAACACATGGGTTGGATATCATAGATTGAGTATTTCTTCTCCTCTAGAGCATTGTCATCCAACTCCCTTCCAGACTCTTGTCCTTCCATTCCCATAAGGGATTGTACCTTGGGGCCTTGTAATTACAATTAGACTCTTTAAATGTGGAGTGGTGTCTCTCCCTAAGGATGTGTTGGGTTTGGTAGATCAATAAAGGTGGCTCGATTATCCACATAAATCCTAATCCTTAAGTCCATGTACAATCGGGTTTACATTGTCAATCCGCGGATCTCTTGTCGAGAATAATCATTGACATTTTCACCGATGGTTGATTATTGAGGGGTGTACCAATTGATGTGTGCCAGGATTGGTGGAACTCCAATTTTTTGGTGGTTTCTTAGTTCTTGGTAGTGGTTTCAAGCAGTATAAGAGTTATCCTATGGTAATAGCTATTGGTAGTTTGCATCCTAAGGCAGTTTAAGAATATTCTGAGAAGTCTGAGGTGGCATTCATGTTGATTGGAGTAATGTCTAGCCAAGCTCCACTGTTACATAACATTTCAAACATGGAAGAATTGATCAATATTACTATTCTCAAGGAGAATGAGGTGAATAGGAGGTCGAGGAGATATATTGTGTTGACTTTTACAAATAGTGTCGAACATGGCCTACCTTTAGGGTAAGCACCTTTTGTTGATGGGTTGAACAAAAATAGTAAATCTCTCTCTGCAAAAAAGCTTAGAAATTGAAGGAAACATCAAATCAAGGCAAATGAGGGTATTCAAAGGTTGATATTTGGGGTGGATGTTTATTGGGATAATGTAGTGAGACTCAAACAACAAGTGTTGGTCGGGTGTTGGGAGTTCACCAAAATGACTGACCCTTAGATGAATATAATTAAATTGACAAGAGTTGGTCATCAATCTTACAATACAAGCCTAAGGTGAGTGTTCTCCTTAATGGTTGTTTTCGTTTTAATTTTCTGAAGGAGGAGGATGTTGAGAAGATTATTTCTCTTCCCTAGGTATGTGGTTGTGGTTTCCTCTTGCTCCAGAAATGGAGCATGGGATTTGACCCTATTAAGGAAGTTCCTAAATGAAAAAAATATTTGCGATAAAATACCTAGCTTCCATTGGAACTTCGGCCCAAAAAATATATTATGGAAATCACAAATAAGATCAATAAATATTAATAGGTGGGAGAGGGTTTCCCGGTGCTTATAGACAAAAGGGTCACCTAGATTTTGGTTGAATTTTATTTATCTGGTGGTCTTCCAGTGGCCTTGGATATTTATTGGGGGGAATTTTCCATCCATCAATAAATTCATTATTAGGGTGCCCCCTTCAGGTGTCTGATTTTTAATGACACTAGACACTTGTTTGCAGAATTCCCTAAGAGGTTTTGGGGTGGTTGTATCTCAATGGACAAGGTTACTGCCAATGTTGGGTGTGTTAAAGATTATCATAGGATAATGACACGATATGAAGTCACCATTGTGTGTCCTTTAGTGATAGTACAAATGGAGACCCCATCAAATCCCTCTAACTCGCAAGTTTTTCCTCCTGTGGCACTAGATAAGGGCGGATCTAGTAGGAAATCTCTCAAGGGTTCCCAGACTCTTGGGATCATTGAGGATGTTCTTGCGTGCAGGCCATATCAAGACACCCATCCTTCCTATCATCGTAACAGAGCATGATAAGTGGCCAAGTAACCTAATACAAGGGCTTCTGTGGGCACTCCAATTCACATTTGGCCCATCCATCGAAAACTTTAATTTCCTCTCCCTTATGAGAGGATGTTGAACTGAGCATGGTAGCTCGTAAGGGGTATTTTGGTTTTGAGCCTATTAGTACCAGTCTTTGCAGCCTTCCTCTAGTGATCAAACATGCTCTTACAAAGTGACTTTAAGGTGTCAAGGTCAAATTTTGTCATTTCAGTGAGTCTTCAAGCAAAATTTGGTCATTAGGCATTAGGTCTAGGGTTTGATTTTACCCTTTTCAAAGTTGTCCAAATGACATTCCATGTCACCATTCAACTGAGTGTACCATCATTCAAAGGGTTGTCATCATCATGCCAAGTTCCACTGGATCATTTTACACCTTGTTCATGCTTCAGTTGCGCCTAGGCAAGGTTCATTTCCCTCTCCTAGGGTTTTGAAGCTAATTTCTCTTGGATGGTCAAATCATCGGAAAAACTTGTATCCTGATGTTCATACACCTTCCTCTATCCATGATGTAGCTTATTAAAAACTCCCCATCACTAAAATCCCCCAAATTCCTCATTTTCGCACAAACCCTAGTTTCTTGCTACAACTTGGCAATTTTCTAGGCTAGGCCTGTGTTTTGCCTTTTTGGACCCCTCCCCTCATTCAATTTCTAAGATTCCACTTTCCCCTACTTTCTAACATCCCTCCCCACTTCCCAAAATTTTCTCAAGAATTTAGAAGCCCCCTATCCCCTTCATTTCGCTTCATTTCGACAAATCCCTTGTCCCACACATCAGGATAGGTTTTACTCAAATGATTTTTTTGAGCAATAAAAGATGAATTTGGGAAAAGTGAGAGAGGTTTTTGTCCAAAACAGACTAAGGAAGAAAAAATTCCTTCACATTTTACACAGGTGTCATGGTTTTAGATAAATGTCAAAAATGCAATCACCTTGGGAGAATTGATACACCTTTGAAGTGACCTCGGGAAAATCAAGTTTTCTCCTAGCGTGGTTGGCCAAATGACTTACTTGATGGGTAAAATGATTACTAGACACAAATATATTTCCAATGAGCTATTATGAGCTCAATTTGGAGTTGAGGAACACCTTCAAAAGTTGACTACAACAGTACTCTGCCTTGAGGAAGCCTCATTTGGCACATTTTTTACCAGTATTAGGAGATTTGATATTTGACAGGGAAAATGAACTCCAAATTGAAATATTTTGGTTGGGATGGAAATTAGACTCAAATACCTTTCCAACGAGCTATCCTACACCCAATTGGGACACTAGGACGGCTTCCAAAAGACTCCTGCAAAAAGGCATAGCGCACAGGGGGAGCGCGACGCACTGGGGGAAATTTTCCAGTGTAAATTTACACTAGCGCGGCACACATGGGAGGCGCGGAACACAAGGCTAAAAAGGCCTGAATTTGATTGAAATATTCCTCCAAATTGCAAATTCTCCATTCCATAAGATTCTCACAAGAAGCAAAGTCATTCTGCACAGCAAGGATAGAGAGAAACATTGCAAAGTGATTGTGAGAAGCAAGCACATGTTTTAGGTGAGTTGGAGGAGTTTTCATAGGCGCAGTGCATACACAGAGGGGCACAGCACACGCAGAGCCACTCCACAGTGCAAATTCTCAATGGGCGCGGTGCACACCCAGGGCACAGCGCACTGGGTTTGGCGCGCGACACACACCCACAAAGGGCCCAAATCGTGCCAAATCACTTCAAATTGCTTGTGAAGCCCATCAAATTGACAGGTAGGCTCTATGTCTTGACTTTTTCATCAAAGTTTATGGATGATATTGTGGTTCTTGGCTATGTTCAAATGCCACAAAACTCATAAGACCAACCACTCAAGAAACATCAAAACCATGGTGGCTAGGGTTGCATAATTGAGGTATTGAGGCCAAGGTTCTGTTTTCCTACCATTTTTCCCTCTCCTACCATTTTTCCCTATCCTCCCTTTCTCATTTTTCCCATTATCCCTACCCTAAAATACTACCAAGCGCTATCCCCTATCCCTCCACTCTTTGGTCAACATAACACCCCAAAACCCTACCTTGTCAAAACCCCAAAATCCTACCCTTTCAAATACCCAAATCCCCTACATATCACTAAAAAACTTCTCCTTATAACCCCTATTCCCATCATATTACTCCCCTTCTAATACTCCCTTTCATTGTTCCCCTTGGTGGTAGATATCTCAACAACACCTAGCTTCACACCATCATCAAAGGGCAGCCTAAGTACAATACACACAACAGTCATGGCATCTGAGCATTCATCAGAGCATGAGATAGGAGGTCCTTCTCATCAGTATGAGAACCATGAGACCACTACCATGCCAGTATTCGTTACATAATAGAGAGGCAGTAGGCACTTGTTTGTAGTATCAAAGTGAGTGTTATCTCCACCCAGGGTGGAAGGGGCCTCGCTTCTGGCATCAACGACATAGGTACAAGACAAGGGCAAGAGGCCCATGCATGACGAGGGGCCATTAGGTGAATAGGAGGCCGACTTCATCCTCATTTAGGATGATTATGCAGATGTGGAGAGTGCCAAACTTAGGATGACCATCCAGGAGCAGAACACAAAGATCCAAGACTTGTCACTCAAATGTGGAGAGGGCCAAATGGATCATCAAGTATTTGGAGCAGAGGAACAAACAGCTTGAGGACCAACATGAGATCATGGAGCTGCAAAACATCTGTGAGAATCGAAAAGCTACCCAACAAAGGAGGATCGAGCTCACTACCTTGGAGCAAGAGATCAACAATGACCATGAGTCCTGGCTAGAGCGGATCAACATCCACCTGGAGAGACTGCTGGAGAGGGCCGACAGAGACAAAACAATACTGAGGAGGATGGTTTATCATTACAGGGCATGGAACATGAGTGCAAAGGCTCGGATAAGGAGCTTGAAGGCAAAATTGAGCAAAGTAACAAAAGAGGAAAAAGAGGCAAAAGAGCAAGATCGGCTTCGAATCTTGGCTGAAGCTTCTGTGACCCAACATAGTGCCTCTTAGAGAACCTCCAGCCCAAATTTCAAGAAATTTGGGGCAATTTTGGTCACATGGTAATTTTTTTGGTCAAAACACAAGTTTTTTCTCCCCGTGCACTGCGCCACTGGCCGACGCATAGGATTGGGAGCTCCAAATGAAAAATGGCTTGCATTTTTGGATTCAACATGGAAAATCATGACTATTGGCACTCGGGCAAGAAATTTGGGCATGATTTGAGTCTCCAGGAGGTCAAAAACACCCAAAAAATGGCCTCTCTGCCCCTATTTTGAAAAACAGGAAGTAGTCTTGGGAGAATGAAGATTTGGAGGGGCAAATGAGCATCAAATTAAAAAATTCCATCTTGGTTGGAAAGTAGATAGGACAGGATTTCCAACAAGCACACTTGGGCACATTTTGGACTCATGTAAGTGCCTCAAAATAGGCTCTAAGTGGCGCAACGCATATAGAAAGTGGCGCAGCACATATAGGAAAAAAGGCCAATTTCACCTCCGTTTCGCAAAATTTCGATTCGCGACTTCTCCAAGTGGGCCCGCTCATCTACATTTCACTTTTTCAGCACCTAAGGAGGAATTTAAAGTATTTTCACTCGAGATTGGCTTCTATCCAAGTGGCTGTTATAACTCTGATATGAAAATATAAGACAATAGAAATAAACCCAAGAAATAAGATAGAAATGCTTCTTTATTATCAAACCCTTAAGGTAGCGCAACACCATAAATTCCTTCCTTAAGGAAGGAAAACACTCCACAAGCCATATGCTTGTACACATAATAATCCTTGACTATTCCTTCACATCCTCCATGTGGAGTCTCTAGCCTCTATATAGGCCTCATACATACAATACCATGGATCATTACCATGGTTTCCTCATACCATCAACTAATACCATGGGCCCCTTACATTATTATTAACTACTTGTGGTCCCTTACATGACATGGGTTAACCACCTTATTTATTACTATGGCCCATCCCATTATTACATTATTACCTTGTGTACCTCC
>APFE030733080.1:0-20601 GCA_000404065.3 Pinus taeda | reverse complement strand
TGTATGACTTCCATTATTTCTCTTGAGAACCCAAGTTTCTGGAGGACAGCCATTAGATATGGATGGCTAACCCTGTCAAATGCATTTGCCATATCTAGTTTGATTATGAGGCCTTTTTTTTACCTTCGCATACTAGAGTGTACAATTTCCTGTACAATAATTACATTATCTATGATTTTCCTGTTGGGCACAAATCCTCATTGATTTTCAGATATGATTATTGGAAGTACTTCCTTGATTCTATTTTCAATTATTTTTGTTATTATCTTATAAAATGAACTGCAAAGAGAGATAGGGCGAAACTTGTTGAAAGTTGAGGGGTTCGCTTCCTTTGGGATTAGAGCAAGATAGGAGGATTTTGTGTTGCCTCCTTTTTATTTTTATTTTTTGAAGACATTCTTCACCTTTCTTAAGAAATCCTTTTTGATGGTATACCAATGAAATCTGTAGAATGCTATTATGAAACCATATGGCCCTGGGGCTTTGTCTGTTTGTAGGCTTCATATGGCCACCACTACCTCTTCTTCTGTGGGATCCTTGTACATTTCTACGTTTTGATCTTTTTTATTTTTATTTTTTGTGTGCTTTAAGAAATATTCACTTTCAGCCATTTCTTTATTGGCTGAAAGTAAGTTTTTAAAGTGCTGATAAGCTAATTTTTTTAGTTCCTCCGCACCTTTGACCTCTTGGCTTTCTACTTGTATTTTTTCTATTTGGTTTCTTGCTCTTCTTATCTTCATTGTGTTGTGGAAAAATGATGTGTTTTTGTCCCCTGCCTTGAGCCACAAACTTCTGGATTTCAATCTTGCCTCTTCTTTTTCTTTCCTATTTCCTTCTCTCTTAGATAATCTTGCTTGCTTTCTTCTTTGCTTTCTTTTTCAATTTGCATGTTGTCAATTTTCTGTTGTAAATCTTTTTTCATTTCTTTTTTTTCTTATTTCATTTGCTCTTGCCCATTCCTTTAATTTGGTTCTTGCAATTTTTTATTTTGTTTCCCAAATATACTGTGGTGATCCTGTTACTCTTGGCTCCCATGCTTCCTTGACTAATTCGTTGATTTCTATGTTGATGTCCCAAATTGAGTTGTATCTAAATGGGAGCGGTCCCTGGTTTTCCATTTTACCCATGACTATTGTCACCGGTTTATGGTCAGATGTTGTGGTGTGTAAATTTTTTATTTTATGGAGTTGTGCACTACTGCTATGTTTTCTTGTATCATAATTCTATCCAGCCTTTCTTTTATGTTGCTTTTACCCACTCTTTTATTGCTCCAAGTGTATTTCTCATTACTTGGCGAGATGTCTATTAAATTGTGTTGTTCCATTATTTCTTCCAGAATATCCTTGGATGGGTCTGTGTGATATGTTCCTCCAAACTTTTCTTCTATGCTTCTTACCAAATTTAATTCTCCTCCTAGTATTATTTTCCCAGCTTGCATTTTTTTTAGTGCTTCTTTTATGGTGGCCCGACATTGCTCTTTTTCCTTGTAGTGATTTGGGGTGTATATATTTATGACATTGTACTTGTCTTTTGTACTGATTTGCATTAGATCCGTTTGGATCCAGTGTTGATATTTTTTGTATTTTATTAATTCCCAGGTTCCTTTTTTCCATATTGTGCAAATACCTCCTGACGCTCATGTTGCCTATATTGCTTCCTCTTCATAATTTCTGAATTTTTTTTTTTATATATTCTTAGTTTCTTGGTTGTTTGTTTTTGTCTCCTGAATCATAAGGATGTATGGGTTTTCTTTTGCCAAAATGTCTCTTATGGCATTTTCTTTAACGGATGATCCCATTCCTCTGCAATTTCTGGAGACCACTATCATTATTTGCTTGTTGGGTGGTGCAAGGCTCCTTTCCCTCTTTGCTGGCTTTTTTCGTTGTTTCTTGTACTCCTTCCTAAGAAGGTTTCCATAGGTTGTTGCATTCCTAATGCCATTTCCTTTGTTACCGCTTCATCCCTGAGTTCTTTGTTTGTCTTTCTTCCTACCTTTTCTTTATATTCTACATTTGGGGGTGCTTCCTTTCACTGCTTTCTGGTTAGGATTTTGTCTACTGAGGGGGAGGGAGGGGTGTGAGTGTTTGATACCAGAGGGAATGAAGGGGGGTTGGGGGTATGTTGTGGGGATCTAGATCTTGGTCTAGGGGATGGGGGGGCTGAAGGATCCAGAGGCTCAAAAGATTAAGGCTAACAAGAGGATTATTATCTTCTTTTAGTGATGGAGGATGGAGATCAGAGGATGTGGAGGGTTGCGAGGAAGATAGATTTGGGTTTTTGTAGACTGTCTTCTTTCTTTTAACCTGTTCCCATTTGTTTTCCGGATCTTCACTCTTATCATTTTCATTTTCTTTTGGCAATTATTTTAATTTATTTTTTTAATGAGGTTTTTATTTTTACTTTTTTTTAACCTAAAAAAAATGGTTTTAGATTTTTTTTTTATTAATATGTTTTTCTTTAAATTATATTATTTTTTAGATAATGTCTTTTAGATTACTCACATCATTAGGATTTGGTCGACGTTTGACCAAACAATGGGTTATCTCATGACAGGTGAAAATCATACGATCTCGTGAATAAAAGTAGGATGCATTTTGCCAAAGTTAGCAGTGAAAACTAGTCGTTGGAGAATTAGTCAAACGAAGAAAATAAATAATTATATACATTATTTTAAAATGTGATTTATTATTTTTAATTTTAATATTCTAATTAGTTATAAATTATTAAAAAAATAGTTATTAAGTAGAAGTTTAGAAGTATGGATAATGATAAGAAAATTAATAATGGGGGTTAAGAATAAGTAACTAATAAAATAGTGTTATTAAATAATAATAAAGTTACAAGGTTGGTTTGAGAAGAAGTTAAAACTAGCTACTATGTAATACTAAATAATAATTAGGTTAAGGGATTTAAATATAGCATAATCTTAAATGTAACAAATAAGGTTAATCTAAAAGGGTTAGGGATTAATTATTATTATAAATTAAGTTATGCATTAAGGAATAATATATCGCTACGAATACTCATCAATAAACACAGATGCAGGGAGTTTATAAATAATATCAAAATCTAATCAGGTATAGATCTATATATTATAGAGGCTATGTATTATTGAAGTAATTATGAGATTAATAATTGATTATAATTAATTAAAAAAGGGGTTCAAAAAGAATCAAAATGAGGACATAAGATATAGAGAGGAGGGAAATTACATCATATCAAGTATTGAGGAGCTTGAGCAGATATACCTATATACAAATATAACGAAAAAGAGACAAATAAAGAGGGAAAGGGAGACGGGAGGATCATAAGGAGAGGGTCGGAATCCAACTTTTACTCGACTTCTAACCATCATCTCTGTTGAGATTCCTAACATGCCTTTCAATCACAATAGCCTCCCTAAGCTTCCTGTGGTGGAAATAGTAAACCCTAGGAATGACTCTAGAATCTTCAATATAAACATGGTGCTTGGATTTCTCTGCATGCTCAGCTAGAGCTGATGAGCAGGAACGATTGTGTCTAATGTCTGTTGCGTGCTCATGGATCCTCTGGTTGATTGATCGACCTATTTCTCCAATATATGGAGTACGTCGGGAACATGGAACCAAGTAAATGTCATTCATGTCCTTTGGGTCGATAGGGTCTTTTATTGAACCAAGAGAATTCCTAATGGTCCTTAGAGGTTTGAACGAAGAGGAAACATTATCCTGTCTAAGTATATGGGCAATCCTATCCGAGGTCCCTTGAATAAATGGGAGATGAACCTTGGAGATAGGATCAACCCAAGCAGTTTTTTTTTTTTTAGGTTTTTTGTGTTTTTTTTATATAACTTTTTGTATTTGATTTTTTTTGTCATGTTTTTTTTATTTTTATTTTTATGTTTTATTACCAGTGTGAAAATCACCAACATTAAAAAAAAAAAAATATCCACTTAATACATTAGAAAATTTAAAGTGTAAAAAATAAGCCCTCTAAACAAAAAGGGTTGATGTACATCAACACTTTTCAAAATCAAGATGAAAATCACTAACAAAAAAAAGAATGTTCACACATGATACATAAAGAAATTTGAAGTGTCAAAAATAAGCCATCTAAAAAAATGTGTTGATGTTGCGTCAACATTTTCCAAAATCAGCATGAAAATCACTATCATTTAAAAAAATTGTTCATACTTGATACATAAAAAAGTTTAAAGTACCAAAAATATGCTCCAAAAAAAGGGTGTATTCTGAATCACCATTTTTCAAAATTGAGTGATTTTTTGCTACCTCAAAAAAACGGGTACTGGGTAATTTTCTCGTTTGATCGGTAACTATGTTTTTTGTTCATGTTATTAGCTCACTTTATGAGGAACTATAGAAGTGCGGACAATATTGATTTTTCTGCAGCCCCGCATAATCGTCTTGTTTTGCCCTAAAGACTTTGTTAATAAATTGATTAAAGGTTGTGTTGCCATAATGGAAGCTCTCCACTTTCGTAAGCCTTTTCTTTCCTCACAGTTTTTCACATTATTATTATTATTACTCTATATTATTCGTGATATTTTCATTCTAAATATTGTTGAATAATTTACTAAATGTTGTACAAAATATGTTTGAAGCACAAAAACATAATCGAATCTTTTATTATAGAAAATGCAATTGGAAAAGCATAACATTAATATGAAGCAAATGTGAAATATCATTACATTACGAATTAAAGTTATAAAGTTCCCTTTGCACCTTCATTCTCTCACACATATCTCGTTCTACACACATCCTTGATTCCACACAACTAGGTCTATAAAAGTTTTAAATGAAAAATAGTTTAAAATTATTTTTTCACCTCCGATCCCATTCTCGTGCACAATACCCATCTTCCACATAGTAAAAACTTCACACAAGGAAAGCTTCACAAAAGGAAACATAGTAATACTAATTCAAAATTTGTTCATAGTTAAATTAATTATGTGTTGATGAAATAAATTTCCTCTTGCACCCCTATTTTGTTGGCCATGCATCATACTCTACACGTCCTTCGAACAATGAATGTTTACATTGTGCGTACTTGAAGCCGGCATTAACGAAAAAGACAAAGGCTTAAAATCAAGGAAAGTTACATCCATGGTATATTTACATTGCTAGAGCAACTTTGCAAACATAAAGTCGGGGATTAGAATCATAATTCGCCAAGTTTATTAGTAAAGTGTAACATAGATTGAAGTTTATGGAGTTGCAAAGTAAAAGCTTAGTACTTTTTTAGCTAGAATAGCCAGTGCTTTAGAATTTCTAGTCGAATTGGTCTCAAAGCATGTTGAAATGATTTGATCTGAAGCACAGGTCCATTTCAACCTTTTAAATCAAAAATTGGAAATATTGGAATTGAAGATGGAGCAACTACAATTGGCAAACAAAATGTCGAGCTTTCATTTAGATAATTTGGCCCATGCAGAGGACGTCAATTCTAAGGAAGGCACTAAAGAAAGAGATGATGATATCATGGCCATTGACCAAGGTTCTCCCCTTTATCAGTTTGAGCCAGAAGTTAATAAAGCCTGTCTCTCTTATGATATCAAGGATATGTAGTAATTTAGATAATTGTTAGTGTTTTGTTTCTTTTTTTAATTAATAAATAAAATTAGTTTAAAATAGCTTATATAACCGGATTGTGAATTCTATCAATCCTTCTTCAAGTTTTTGAACATTGGAATAACCAATTTTGGCTTAGATTAAAAAAAAAACAAAAACAAAAACAAAACAAAAAACAACAAAAAAACAAACAAAAAAACAAAAACAAAAACAAAAACAAAAAACAAAACAACCAAAAAAAAAAAAAAACAAAAACCAAAAACAAAAAAACAAAACAAAAAAAACAAAAAAATAACAAAAAAAAAAATAACAAGATTGATTTCCATACATAACACTTATATGTATTACTGATTTAGTTGTTGTTTTGTTCTCGTTAACTTAATTTCAAAATATATATACAATTATATATTATTGACAATATTTTGATTCTAAATATCAGTAAATAATTTACTAGGTGTTGTACCAAGTGTGGAGAAAACTCTGCAAAATGAAATTTGTCTGAAACACGAAAATTGAATTGAATTTTTTATTGTAGAAATCATAAACTAGAAAACACTTACATTAATCAATTTGTATATTAAGCAAATTTGTATGTATGTAATATGCAAATGTGAAATATCATTACATTATGAATTAAAGTTATAGAGTTCCCTTGCACCTTCATTCTCTCGCACATGTCTCGTTTTGCGCACATCCTTGATTCCACACAATTAAATCTCTAAAAGTTTTAAATGAAAATATAGTTTAAAATTAATTTTTCGTCTATGCCCCATTCTTGTGCACATTACCCCTACTCCTCATAGTAAAAGCTTCTCACAAGTAAAGCTTCACGAAAGGAGCATAGTAATACTAATTCAAAATTGTTCATAGATAAATTAATTATGCGTCGACAACATAAATTTCCTTCTGCACCCCCATTTTATCTCCCATGTGTCGTCCTTCGAACAATGAATGTTTACATTATGCAGACTCAAAGTCGGCATTAATGACAAAGATAGAGGCTTAAAATCAACGAATGTTATATCGATGGTATATTTACATTACTATAGCGACTCTACAAGCATAGAGTCAATTTGCCAAATTTACTACCAAGTGTATCATAGATTGAAGTTTATGGAGCGTGCTTTTGGAGTTGCATAGCAAGATATCAATACTTTTTTAGCTCCATCGATTTCAAATTGGTCCTTATTTTTCTGACCTAATTGGCCTGGTCAATGGCCAATATCATGGTTTGTTTACCATATAATAGCAAAGTTAAGAGATCTCAACCAATACAATAGTTTCTATGGCTACGCAAGACTCTTCCATCTTGGAGAGATGGTTGAGCGGACCAAACAGAACGTTGAGTTTTCATCTTGATAATTTGGCTCACGCAAAGGACATCAATGGTGAGAAGGACACTAATAAAAGAGATGATGATATAATAAACATTGACCAAGGTCCCCCCCCCCACCCCACCACTTCTCAACTTGAGCTAGAAGTCAATGAAGCCCACAATAAATGTTAATGTTTTTTTCTTCGTTTCTCCCGCACAAACCCCTACCTATGCACAATAAAATACTCGTACAATGAAAATTAACAATATTAATTATTATTTTCTCCCACACATACCCCATCCTCCGTAAATATTCATAGCTCTAAAATCAGGGCTCTATGCAACTGCTCTCCCGCAGTAAAAGCTCTACACAAGGAAAGCTTTTAACGTTAATTTCGTCCTTATCAAATAAAGTTCCCTATGCACCCCCATTCTCCCGCACATACCCATCTCTTCACACAAGGAAATATTTTAACATTAATTTCGTCCTTGCCTAATAAAGTTCCCTATGCACCCTCGTTCTCTAGCACATACTCCACCTTGCACACAGTAAAAGATCCGCACAATGAAACAAAATAATATTCCCCATTCTCCCACACATACCCCATCCTTCGTAAACATTAGAACAAGAAATTTTGGGGAAATTCGAAGATAACAAAATTAATTTACATGCATGACATTTATCTGTATTGTTATTATTTAAGTCATTACCTATAACCTACGTCAAAGTAAATCATTAATGATTTAATTGTTATTTTTCCCTCAGTAACTTAATTTGAAAATATTTCCCCAACTTAATCTACAAAGTTGTCTATTTTCCTTTTTGGTTGATATTAACATTTATTTAGGAAATCAACATACATACCCCATATTTTGCACAATCAAAGCTCCACACAATGAAACATAATAATAATAACATATTAACATTAATAGTTTATCATTAATTTCCATATGCACCCTAATTTCGTCCCTACTGAATAAAGCTCCCAATAAAAAAACTCAACATAGTAAAAGCTTTGCATAATGAAACATAGTAATATTAATTATTATATTCTCCCGCACATATCCCGTTTTCCGGATTTGGTATCGTCTCGATGTCTATCCTCATATAAATAGGAAACTCATATACTTCTAATATAACACAAATGCATATGTGTGGAATTTCACAACAAATCCATTATGCACAAAAAATCCCACATATTAACATTAACAGTTTAACATTAATTTCCCTATGCACCAACTGTTCTCCTGCACAAACCCTGTCCTCTGCATAGTAAAAGCTCTGCATAATGAAAATTAACAATATTAATTATTATCTTATCCCGCACACACCCCGTCCTCTGCAAATATTCATAGATCTGACTCTTAAATCATAACTCTTAGTCCTCTGCACAATAAAATCTTTGCATAAGGAAAACTTTTAACATTAATTTTTTCCTTGCTGAATAAACTTCCCTATGCACTTTGGTTCTCTCACACATACCCATCTCTCCACGCAAGGAAAGCTTTTAACATTAATTTGTCATTGTCGAATAAAGTTCCCTATGCACCCTCAGTCCCCCACACATACACCATCCTGTTTGCCCATAGTAAAAGCTCCGCACAACAAAACAAAAAGATATTACTTTTTCTCCCGCACATACCCCATCATTCGTAAACATTCATATGATATATGATATACGATCAAGAAATTTGTAGAAGTATCTCTGCACAATGCAATATTAAGTGGACATTTTTGTAGACCGCCCCACCCCCACTCAAAGGACTTGCAACCGCGTCAGTTTTGTCATCATTGGGAAGAGCAGTACCATAACAATGTCGAACTAGGGACTAATATGAGGGACAAAAAAACAAGCATAAGAGAGGAAATAGGAAAGGGAATGACAATTAGAGCGTTCACGGATGTCATAATGCATATATTCAGTTATATTATATTAATAAATTTCGATTTACCCCTTCATAATGTGTGTGTATGGTTTTGAATATATTAGCACGATTGTCAGTTGCTTAACACTCTCTCAGTGAACAACTTGTTGCATAAAGGAGTCGTGATATTAGGACATCATGTTACGCCATATCACTTCACTCACTTGGTGCTACACACTTAGACAAAATTATGGCATGTTGGCTACTATGTGGTAAATCAAATTCGAGGTGTGTTAACACGTTCTCGCATGGTGTCTAGGTTACATGTTGAAACTGACATTAAATAATACCTCATGGTTTTAGTATGGTCATGCGAGATGTCATTTAGACTGGATCCTTTTAAATGAACACAAATGTTTAATATTAGTGTTGAGCTTGCCTTATTATGCCAATAAGCATGGTTTGTTTCATAATAAGTCTTTGAGAATTTTCATTCTTTAATAAATAAAAATTGATGGATGGTTTAGATTTAAAAAGGTGAGAATATTCTTCATCGTATAAAAAAATCCAATGGATGAAATCAAAGGTTTCCAAACCATTTTTTCAGTTTATGACTCCACTCTTATGTTGGCATTACAAATTCTCAACTTTACAAATGACAAATAAATATTATAAGGACTATTAATATTTATCAACCATTTACCCGGATGCGGGTGACTCCAACAGCATTCAATGATCGACTCCGCCAAACAGACATCTGGCCTGACGGATGGCAGGCGGAAGGTATGCAGGGTACGCGTCGTAGGATGGCGTATCAAGTTCAGGGCAGGGGAATTAAATCCTGAACAGTCTCGAATTTCGTTTGAAATCAATGCAAGCATGGAAACACTGCACACAATTCGGCTCATTGGCATGGATCTACTCAACGCCCTTGTCGCAGTTAATGACTCTGTTTATTATGAAGAAAAGTTGCTTCAGTTCCCCTGTCTGGTCTTTCGTGTCTGCATGATAGCTTGGCTCTGGAAACGCCCTGAATTTCTCAACGCTCCTACCATTTCTGGTTTACTCTGTTTCAATCGTTCTCCTAGGTCTTTTGCATCTGGAATCATGCCTCGTAGCCGAGGAATCCCGCGTCGAGGAAGTCATTCAGGGAATAGAGGTCGCCCTTCTCGACCTGCTCCTCAGAATGTTGCCCCCATTGCCTTAGCTCCTCCTTCATCTCCGCCTCTGGACCAAGATAGGCTTATCCCGAATAATTCATACCAGACCTCCAGGTTTACATTCCAAAGTCGGCTCAACAGGCCTGTGGTGACAGTAAATTTTACCATATTTGTCTCAGAGGAGGAGAGCAACCAGCTCAGTTCGACTCCATTCGCTTCCTCACATTCTCAGGATGATAGTGTTCTGCTTGGGGACCTGACAGGGATAGTATTTCATGCGGACCACATGCAAGAGGATGCCCCTGTTTCGGAAGCGCCTCAGCAGCCTGATCCAGCTCAGGAAGATGCTTTAGTATGCGGGCTATCTCAAAGAGCATTTAGTTTTTTACATTTGGTTACTAATCCTAATGGAGGTGCGCCGACACTGGACGAAGACGGTCTCGTGACCTGGGTAGCTTCAACAAGCCGGGTGAAGGAGGATATGCCAGCTTCACCAAGTCATGCAGATTAACCACTGCTCCTTTCTGTCGGGTCGCCTTCTTGCTTATATGCTATGTAATTTTGGTCCTGTGTCTTTGATTCTGAAGTTAAATGTCTATGTCTGGTTCATTCTCATGCTTCAGGCAGTAACTACAGCCAACACAGGCTTTATTTTTGTCTTAAAAATGGCTATGCTAGTCGCTACTTTGTTTTTGAGGTCAATGAAGGTTATGAAGATTGTAGTCCTGGTAAATTTTGTCAGTATGTTAGGGACCATAATCGAATTTTTGAAGTCTGTACTGTAAATCTGGTTGAAATCCTGAACTGTAATGTCACCTTTTTTAATAGAATTAGTATTTACGGAGAAAAAAAATATTTATCAACCATTTAATTTATATGATCGTGTTAATATTACTTGACTTAAATATTTAACACAACTACAATCATAACACTAAATATTAAACATTGATGCCAAGCCATACATTAGACACTAACATTAAAATGGATTTTAAATATTACAACCATGAAAATAGTGCTTGCATTGAGAAGTGCTTTCCAACCTAGATGAAAGAGATATGAAAGAGATGTTGTAACGTCTTGTCATGTAAACATTTTGACTTGGTCAAATTATATATATATATATATAATATATTAATATATATATAATTGAGTTAAAATAGTCAATTTATCTGTTTGAAACTTCGAGTTTTCACAATCCATAATTCTCCCCATGGAATTTTTAACCTATGGTAATTTTTCCCATGATATTATTCTCCAATTTTGTGTATTTAAAGACATAAATTTTGAATGGATTTTCATTTTTTCAAAAGATAAAGATTTGGTTGCAGATTTGAGTGTTATTTATCTTCGCTCTATCCCCGCCCAAAATGAGTTTTGTAAAACTATACCCAGTTTACTCGTTACTAGGTTCAAATTTGACTATTGGATTTCTCATAAAACTCAACTTTCTACCTAATGAAAGCATACTATTTTTTTCAACATGCTTACTGCTAATGTAAATAAAGAATTCTTCATCCAAAACCCTAATTCTCATAGTTCATAAATTAATATATTGTGTATCACTTCTCCTCATAATTATACTTAAATTAGTGATAACATTGGACAATGGGTAATATGCTCACTTCTTCTTCTTTTTTAATTAAATTTTGAGCTATTTTACTTAGAATATTGTCTAAGATATTATAATTCAAGAAGAAGTCATTACTAAACAAATATTTATTTAATTTTGTGCATTTAGACATTAATTTAGTTGTGATCTCGATTGGTTCTTGCAATTTTAACTAGACATAAAATTAGTTAAAGAATATATTCCAAAAAGTTTTAAAATGTGGAAAAGTTAAATTACCATTTTAAATCAAATTACTTGAATATTTTTCACATTTCATATGAGTAAAAAAAAAAAACTTTTTATAATATATAAATATACATTTTAAAGAAAATGTTATAAAATTCTTTTAAATAGAAAATGGAAAGCAATTTATGCACAAACATCATAATAGCTTTAATAAAAACTATTAATTCTTAATTATCACCTGAAGGGAATTGATCCCTCTCGGCACTTGGTAGATAATTTGTTGTTGAATGCTAGTTTTGTTGTGCTAATTTCAACTTCAGAACAAGAAAACAATTGCTCATCATTTGCTTCATGTGCACAGGTTTCCTTATGGTGTTTGTGAATGTAACAGGTAAATTTGTCAAGTTTTATATCAAATTCATGAGAAAAATAGCATGTAAATAAAGTATTGAACAATAGCAAACAAAAATACAACAAACCATAAAAATGAACACTTAACATAGTGTTTTGATGAAGGAGCTCACCGCTCCTAGTTTACATCTCCTTGGTCCAGCTTCCATGGCTTGGGCCTCTGTATTAGCTCAAAATGGAAAAAGGTGGTGTTTACAATGCTCCACTACTTCTTAGACCTACTTCAATATGCTCAAAACATCCAAACCATCTAGGAATGACTCTTTCTAAGCCAAAATTGGTCGAATTTTGCAAAAGTTATGGTCTCTTCAGTTTTCCTTAGGAAAACTCCACCAAATCTAGAGAAATTTTAGTTAGCCTTGCCAAAATTGGAGCAGCATCGGATTTATCGGGCCTGTTAAAACCACCGACAACTTAATCTGTGATTAACTAAGGGATAAGCATGTTTTAATTAGTGTTAATCCCCACTTAGTGCATTAAAATCGTGGTTAGTGTTAAGCGTTGGCCTTTGGTTTTGAGGTGTCGATCACATGCGGAGGGGGCTGGCCTGCAGGGCTAGCCCTCTCCTCCCCCAATCGCCACATGCTACCCTTTCAAATACAAATGACGCCCATTATTTGTTAAGTCAAATGGTGGTGGCATAGTGGTAAAGCATGGGGCTTATGTGGGCGAGGTCACGAGTTCGACTCTGTCGGCCTGCCAAATAACATTTTACACTGGGCACCAACCTGCTAGGCCCTTGGGGAGGGACACGTGGTGGCCTCCGAGCTTGCCACGTCACCTTCTCATTGGTCCTCCGACAGCCAATAATAACAAAAAAAAAATCAACACATCAAACTGTCGACCAAAATTAAAGCGCCACTTGGCATGTCCTCATTGACTGTTGACCCAATTTTGACCTGCATAGTCACCTTCCACGTCAGGAATACGGACTGTTGACTGAGCAGTGACTGTATTTTTTTTTTGCAAAATACTTCTATTTAGAAAAGCGGACAAAATTCTCTATCTTTCTCATACAAGCTCCATTTCGAGTGAAACAAGTTGTGTTGGGATCGTATTGCCAAGACGAACGTGGTCGTTCAATTTTTGAGCGATTCTGAGCACTTTGATTTTTGAGCTAAATATTGATCACCTAACCATTCCTCCCACTAGAAGCCTTTTGGACCCCAAAAGATACCATCAATTGTTCAACGGGTGGGGGTACAACTCCCTCACCTTCTCAATCTTCATCCATTTTGCCTAAGAAGGATTTTGTCCCTTGAGTCCCACTCGAAAGTATTTGACATTCCCTATCTTTGATGTTTATAAGAAGATTTCGGCGTAAATCACATTAGGTAAGACATTTGTCGACGCGTTTTGAACCAACCAGTGTGGTTCATCGTCAGGACAAGTTGAAGAAACAGATCCAGCTCAACATGTTAAATAGTCAGACCAGAGATTCCAACAGCTAATTTAACAGCTAATTTTGACTAAATGACCCAGGTCAAAATTAATTTAATATTATTAATATTATAATATTATTATTGTTATTATTAATATTTAATATTATTATTGTTGTTGTTATTATTATTAATATTATTATTATTAATTTATTATTTTAAATCAGGTGAAAAATGTAAAAAGTAAATCCCAGTTTAGTTTAAAAATTTCTTAATTTATTATTTATATTAATTCATTTTATATATTATTATAATAATATTATTATTTTTATTTAATTATAATTTATTTTATGGAAATAAGTCAATTTTATGAGATCTTATTGAAGTTCATCAAAATATTATGGCGATAAATCATCTATTGATGGCAGCTGAACATGCTCTCCTTGACCATCAATCAAAGGAGGCTCAAACAATATCAAATTCTCAACATTAACAACAGAGTATATTTGCATATAAGTAGGCAAATCTAGCTTAAATGCATTGTTACTAATCTTTTCTATAATTTTAAAAGGACCATAACAAATTGGCTTCAACTTTTTACCTTCCCCCTAAGTCTCTATTTTCTAATATATAACCAAACTTTGTCACCAACTTGAAATTTATGATCGACATGGTGTTTATCATGCCTTGCCTTGTAGCTACTTTGACTCTTTTCAAGTTGTTCTTGCACTATGCGATGTATCAACTGAATTTGCTTAATGAACTTCCTTGCCTTATCTATGTCACTATGGCCATAAATAACAACATCTTTCTCAAAGATGAATTCCAATGGCGATCTTGGAAAGTACCCAAAACATGCCTCAAATGGTGATGTGTTTGTGGAAAAATTCTTTGCCCTGTTGTATGCATGTTGTATGTAATACAATTGTTCATCCCACAACTTGGGATGTTTTCTGCAATATCCTCTAAGAAGATGAATGATTGTCCATATGTTTGCGGATGAAAGGTTGTACTCTTGTTCAACTTAGTGTCCATCATGTCCCACAAATTTGACAAAAAATTCCCAACAAATCAAGAATCTCGATCACTTACAATAGAAATACGAAGACGAAAATGAACCCAAACATTTTGAAAGAAAAGATCAGATGTTTATTCAACTGTAATTTGACTTTTACATGGCGTTAGAATACACATCTTGTTGAACCTATCTACAACTACATACAAGTAATCATGACCCTTCCTTAACAATGGAAGACCTCCTACAAAATCCATTGAGGTACCCTCCCATGGACAAGAAGGTACCAGAAGTGGAGTGTACAATCCTAGTTTCCTATTGCTAGGATTACTTATTGCACACAAATAACATACTCTAATGAAATGAGATACACTATTAAACATGCATGGCCAATAACAATACCTTTGGAAATTCGCTACTATCTTGCCTACAGCAAAATGTCCAACAATCAATGAAGTGTGCGCCTCCCTTATGATATTGTTTCTTTCTCCCTGTGGAATACATAACTTGCCCAAGTGATACAACAATATATTTTGTATATGGTAATCTAACTCTTTAATTTTGTTTCCTTACCTCAAGCTTGCATATACATCTTGAAAATCATTATCGTATGCATATTGCTCAATGTAACTTTCATTCAAAACAGAATTGTGCTTGAGTATAATAGATGAATTTACAATAGGCCTAGAAAGCATATTAGCCACCTTATTGTAGATTACGTTTTTATACTTGATAACCAAATGGAACTGTTGTAGAAAACCCATCCATCTGAAGTGTCGTGATTGCTACAGCGTTGACAACAATTGTAGGTACTGCAATGGTTGATATGGTTAATGGTCTCCTTCCCCATGAAGTAGTGTTTCCATTTCTTAACACTTTGTACCAATGCATAAAGTTATTTGGCATAAGTAGGATAGTTAGTCATAGCACCATTAAGAATTTCAGAATGAAATGAAATGGGCTTACCATGTTGCATGAGAACTGCTCCCACGGTGTAATCACTAGCATCAGTTTGAATCTCAAATCGTTATCTAAGATCGGAAGAGCTAATACCGGTGTTGAACTAATCTTTTGTTTTAAAGCATCAAATGATTTTTGCTGCACATCTCCCCAATGGAAGAATTTCTTGACACTAGTCAATGCATGTAATGGAGCTACAATGGAAGAAAAAATAGTCATAAATTTCCTCCAATATTGTGTTGCCTCTAGAAAGCTTCATACCTCTATAACTGTATTGGGCTTGGGCCAATTCACAATGACCTCAACCTTAGATGGCTCTATCTTAAGCTCACCTCCTCCAACAATTTGTCCCAAATGCACTAAATAAGTCTTTCCAAATTCACACTTTGACATCTTTAAAAATAACCTTTTTTCTCAAGACATCAAGTACTTTGTTCACATGCATGACATGTTCATCTCTGGATTTGTTGAATATGAGAATATCATCTAAGTAAACAATGACAAAATCATCTAGAAATGGTCTCAATACATCATTCATAACTCTCATGAAAGTAGCTGGAGCATTGGTAAGACCGAAAGGCATAACAAGCTACTCAAACAATCATTGTTTAGTTTTAAATGCGATTTTCCAAATGTCCTCTTCAGCTATTCTAACTTGACGATAACCACTTTGTAAGTCTAACTTAGTGAAATACTTTGCATACCTCAATTGACTAAGCAAATCATGAATTCCTGGGAGTGGATAACGATTCTTTGCCGTTATCTTATTCAGTGCACGAGAATCCACACACATGTGCCAAGTCTCGTCCTTGTTTGTCACCAAGACAATTGGTGAACCACATGGCAAAGTAGATAGGCGTATGATACCTTTGTTCATAAATTCTTGAATTTTCTTCTTGATTTCCATGCTCTCCATGATCTACATGTGATACACGCCAATGTTTGGAAGTGGAACATCCTATTGCAGCTGTATCTCATGCTCAGTTATCCTCTTGAGAGGTAACCTCGTTGGTTCCTGAAACATCTCGCCATGCTTGCTTACCACATCAAACAAATCAGATTTTAACTTATCATCACAACCTTCAAAAGATTCATAATCCATATCATTATTTTTCTTGATCATGAGGAGCACAAAATTTTTACTTGCATTTACTAGCCTCTTCCTCTTCCCTACATTAACCAAAGAAATGTTTAACTTTTTGCGATGGGTTCTCACAATATACTCCACTCCATCCTTGAGCAATTGATATTTGTTCTCTTGGCAATAAAATACCACTTTCCTGTCATACAAATATGGGCTTTCCAAAGTAATTCCTAAGATGTCAAGTGGAACCACATTTAACTCAACTTCATCAATAAATTTTGCAGTAATGGAAAACCTAAATAAGCATTTCCTTGTAACCTGTAAATTTGCATTATTGACTATCCAACCAAAAGGATATGGCTTATGATGAAGTATAGTTTCAAGGTTAAGCTTTTTGACCAAGTCTTCTGAAATTAAGTTTGCTTGTGACCCACTATCAAGTAGTGCATCAGCCTTTGTATGGTTTGAAATTACCCTTACGTGGAACAACTCTATCCTTGATTCTTCATTTGGAGTGTTGTTGTGACTATGTGAGGAACTAGTGCTTGCCATAGCTTCCTTTCCCTTTGTGACTATGGTTGTAATCTTGGTCTCATCACTAGAATTGGATCCAAGATCATGTTGTGTGGTAGCGATCGTCATCTGTTTCCCCTTATTGTTTGGTTTCTTAGGCCTTAGTTAGGGATGTAGTTTGCAACAGTGGGCTTCATCATGCCACTCTTTGGAACAATGTTTGCATCTAATTTTATCCCTTTCTTTCTTTACACTTGCATTCTTCTTTCCTTTCCATTTTCCACCCTTCTCTTTCTCCTTACCCTTGAATTCCTTCTTCTTGCTACCCTCTTCCTGAATGTTCTTTCCTCTCACTTCAAGGTGTGTGACTTGCACACATACCTCATCTAAATTGCTTGGATTGAACATAAGGATGGTGTGTTTTAATTAGGAATGTAAACCCCCAATGTATTTCAATAAAGTATCTTGGGAATTCAAGTTTACTCCTAACAACAAAGCCCTTTTCCTAAACTCTTGGGTATAGTCTTGAACTGTTTGGCCCTTGAGTTGCTTAAAGTTTTACCAACTCATAATGACATTTGCATGTAGGCTAAAGGATAAAATTGTCTTTTAATTGAAGAAACAAATTCAACACAAGAACTGTATATCTTACCATGAATTCACATTTCCTCTTGAGTCTTTTGGTGGGCCCCAGTATTGCAGCAATAATTCTGCAACTCCTAGGACTCCCTTCTTTACTTTTATCAACCCGGTAGTTCGTAACAAACTTGGAAGCGACGGTGCTATATGCACAAGTACTAGCTCTTGTCGCAGGCTGTCACTTGATCAGCTGGCACAAGTCCTCTAGGAGCTTAATCCAACTTATATGAGCTCTTAGAAGAAGCTTTTAACTGTGATGGATGAAAGCTAACTCAACAGAGGCTAATCTACTTGCAGAAAGAAGCGGAAAGCTGAAAGGAAATGCAAACTCTAGTTTTACCGACTAACCCTACTAATACAAGAAAAGGGATGAAAGCTACAGAAATGGATGTCATTGACTCTTGGAAAGGTAAAGTGCATGTGACTAAGCTACTTCTGAAGCGAAATCTGAGAAGGAACATCTTTTTTCATTTTTGAGTAATTTCGCAGAATTATTATGCATGTGCTTTGACTATTTTTTCTGTGCAGAGGTTGATTGGCGAAAGGAAATGCTTGCAGGAGGTTGGGAAGGTGAAAAGAGGGCCTAAGGGGTCCCTAGCACCCTTCCAGAGAGTTTCACAATGATCAGATCTCGAAAAACTGCACACGTGATCTTCTACAAGAAGTCTGCAGGGGTTCTACAGGATGTTCTACAAGATGTTCCGAAAGGGGATTTTGGAGGGCTGATGGTGGAAGAAAAGTGGAAAAGTGGAATGGAGGTTGGATAAGGATGTTAAGGGGTCTAGGGCCTGGTGAATGAGGCTAAGGAGTGATTAAGGTGATTGGATTTGTTCAAGGATGGAGGGAGAAATGATGCACAAGAAGAAATTAGGGCAAAGTGAGAAAATGTGGCAAATGAAGGGTAAGAATCTGAGTTACGGGATGGAGCAGGTTGTATTGATGGACGAAAGGTAGGCAGGGAGGTATCGCAGGTGTTCTGCACACTATTTTCCAAAACTGATCAACAAAAACTGGGAAAACCCAAGATCTAGCTATTTTGACCTAATTTGACCTAAAAACCATAAACATGATGAACATAAGTTTATTGGCAAAAAATCATGCAAGATAACTACGGAAATTAAGCAAGAACATATTCTAAACATACAAGTACAACTGGTTTCAACTTTTCCAACTAAAAATCTAACACTAGCAATTGAATGGAAAGGCAAAAACATTGTTTTTGTGGCAGCAACTATGCCTTGGTCTCAGCTCATGGTCCCAAGGATGGAGAGATGAGATCAAGGATTGCTTGATGGCCCTTTTTTCAGATCTTTTCCTTTACCAAACTGTCAAATCAACCTGATGCATGAAAAACTACTTTAACCATCAAAGACAACCTAAGTAGCAAAGCAAGATCTTAACCTATATAACAGAATTGTTGGGTTGTGTTATATTCTTTCCACATAGTTAACAGGGGGTTTGAGGGGTACCCGTAACCCCACTTTATGGGGTCCGGGGCATCGCCCCGGAAAATTTTGGTTTTGGACCTTATGTTAGGTTGGGCGGACCCACCTATGGTTTTGTGCATGATTTTCGCACATGTTTTTTGGACGCGATGGTTTTCGGTCCATGGTTTTGGACGCGTTGGTTTTCGGTCCATGGTATTGGATGCTTCGGCATGTATAAATATGTATTGTAACATTGAAAGGAACATAACGAAAAATCAAGCTGGTAGTCCCGATTTTGGGATCCAGTGGGAAATCTCTGTGTATATGTGTTTTATGTGTTATGCTCTCGCATTTTTATTGTTCCTGTGATTTAGAATTCGTATGCAGGTAATTTCTGTACGGGGTTAAAACCTACATTTGGTATCAGAGCTGTTTTGGCTTCAAGGGAACGCCTTTGTTGCTGAGGGGTTCGCTCGGGCCTGTGGTAGACCCTATTCAGTGGGAGATCTGCGAGATCGATTCTGGTGGTGAAAGAAGATGGTGAGCAGCGGAAAGATAGAGATTGAGAAGTTCAATGGTCAGAGTTTTGAGTTGTGGAAACTCAAGATGGAGGATCTGTTGGTGGATAAAGATCAGTGGATCACGGTAGATCCGGATACTAAACCAACGAGAGTGACTGATGAAGAATGTAAGAAGTTGGATCGGAAGGCAAAGAGCATAATACGATTGTGTGTCTCAGATTCAGTATTGTTGAATGTATCACGGGAAGCTACGGCAAAGGCTCTGTGGGACAAGTTAGGGACTTTGTACCAATCTAAGTCTCTGGTGAATAAACTATTCCTACGGAAAAAGCTATATAACCTGAGGATGAAAGATGGAGACTCGGTGACAGAGCATTTGAATGCGTTTAATACTGTGGTAAGTCAGTTATCATCTGTTGATCTTGAAATTTCAGATCAAGATAAGTGCATCAGTTTGTTGTGTTCTCTACCAAATTCGTGGGATAGTCTGGTTATTGCAATAGGTAGCAATGCAACTGCTTTGCAGTTTGATGAAATAGTCTCATCCTTGCTGACTAAAGAGATGAGACGGAAAAATATGGAAACCAGAATGGTGATGCCTTGTTTATATGAGGACGGTCCCAGAACAGAAACAAAAATAAGTCATCGAGTGGGAGATCTAAATCTCCAGGAAAACCTACAAAGGTGGTGTGCTGGAAATGCGGAAAGGAAGGGCACTTCAGAAGGGAGTGTAAATCTAAAGCCCCTGATAAAGGAAAGGGATCTGATGATGCTCCTTCTGCAGAGGCGAAAACCACCTCAGATGAAGGTGGGGATGTGTACTTGGCTTCTTCAAGTACACATGTAGATCATGAGGCATGGTTGATTGACTCAGGTGCATCCTTTCACTTCACTCCCCATAGAGAGTGGTTCTGCGAGTATGAGAAATCGATGGTGGTGATGTCTTCTT